>VZTL01057104.1:0-12682 GCA_013400535.1 Scopus umbretta | reverse complement strand
TTTTTCTTTTTTTTTTTTTTTTTTAAATGATCGCAATGCAAACAAGTTTTTATTTTATTTTATTTTTTAATTACGTGACTTCCAGTTTCCCTATAGGTAGAAGTCGGCAGCAGCTATTTCAGTACCTGCACATCTGGTGCCTCATAAAGGGATGTGCCAGAACCATCAGAAATGTTTAAAACAGTGCTTAGACCAAACACCCGCTATCAGTTCAGGTGTAGAGAGAGAAAGAACCCAATTAGAAATAACTATGGGACCAAACTCTAGCAGATGTTCAATTACCCTTGCTACCTACCTTGTGACAGACTGAAGGTGCGGTTGGTGTTGTATACATGCATCATTTCAGGACTGGTTTTGAATTTCCATGTGTAGTGCCATCTGCGCTAACACTCAGTGGTCCTACCACTCCCCTACAGCTATCCTGTTCAGGATGCCTGGTTGCATGGGGTATATTTCTGTGCAGTTTGCATATGCCTACAGCAACAGTCTTCACAAATAAAATGTGGATTATCTTGGTAGGGCTGGATGAATGGTAATGTCCACCTACCAGCATTCTTCAGCTGAGCAGAAATCCTTTTTTTTCCTGTCCTCAGAAAGGCTTACATTTTACCAATTTAAGTTATCTTTTAGCAATGTGGATATGTGGCTTTAGCTGCTGACACCTGCAAAGCACAGGGCTAGGTGAGGCGCGCTCTGGAATACCTGGAATGTATGACTGCTGCTCTATTAAAAATGAGAGGAGATCCAGCACAAGGAGACCATGCACCTCTTGCCCTCAGTTGGACTCTAGGTCATTCCAAGGAATGATTTCACTACTTGGTCATTAACTTAATCTAGTGACAAATTAAAAAGAGTGTTTTATCCTGGCAGGATAGAAAAATGGCTTTTTTATCCTTGCACAGCTGCAACTGAGAGAAACAGAAATTAATATTGCTCCTAAACGTGGATCTAGGCTGGAGAGATGCCATACTCACAGGGTAAGGGTAAAAACTTGCTTGCTTTTGACAGGAGATAGGCTTTAAATTTACTTCCTAAGCTGATGGGTTATGAAATGGAGTTCTGCAAAGCTAGCAGACAGGAATTAATTTTTATTGCTAAAATTGTGTGCCTGATGTTGGAAAAACAACCAGTCTACCAGAGTGCCCTGTCAGTGGGGTGGAACATTTGGCAATGAACTAATTACAGCTTTTTCTTCCTCAAAAGGCTAAAGTAAAGATGACTGTTCCCTCCTGAGGAAAAGCTGTAGATTGACGAATAACTGAAACAAATGAAGGTCCACAGACTCTCTTTTAGGAGATGTAATATTTTTAAGTAATTTTGAAAAAAAAATGCTTCATTTTGTCATATTTTCATATTCATGAGCCCAAGGTGATAAGACACATCAATCTCAACTCTATCATAGCATTGGAAAAGTTTCCTTTTAGTTTGGGTGACTTGAGGTGAGCTGTAAAAGCACCTTGAAGGGGGTGCAAAAGTCTCAGAGGCTGGGAAGGATGGCAGGTTTCTCCTTTTCACGAAAGGGGCAATGTTCACTGATGATGGCTTCATCCCTGGGGGCTGCCCTTTTCTCCCTAGGAGAAGTGATACATGAAAAGAAGTGATTCAATTTCACAAAAGGATGAGGAAACTGGTACAGTTTAAGTATGAATGGAACCAAATCTTCCCTTGACGTTGGTGTTGTCCTAGCCATGTGACTTATCACAAATACAGTTGTATATCTCTGCATCTGTTTCTGTGCTCTGTATGTTTAGATTCCCCGGAATTCAAGTGTGGATTTGAAGAGGCAACCACATGTGGCACAGCTTCTAAGGTATGGACATCATTTGACCTTACAGCTCATTGATTTTTGCTGTGTTCAGTTTTGTTCAGAATAGGGTGGTGTGTTGTGTGCTTTCACATCAGCTTTTACATTCTTCCTTGCTTTGCCATGACTTTATATGGACATTAACTAGAAAAACATATTAATATGAGAAAAACATACATATGTTTCAGTGTTGAAATGTATTAAAAGTAAGATGGGTGCAAATCCCACCACATCTGAATGAGATTAAAAAGGAAAGTCTGTGTGTACTTTTGTCAGTAATTAATGTGTGCAGTTTCAGTGTTCTCATTAGTATCTTAGCACTATGAGAGAGTGTTTATTTGTAACAGCGGTAACAAAGCTGAAGCTAATGCAGCAGCAGGCAGGAAAGAGCAAAGGAAGAAATGGGAGATTCTGTCTGATGATGCCACTTTGGGGCCTGATCAAAAAACAGATAAACAGATAAAAAGCAAATACTACATAATTAATAACAGGGGGAGGAAAATATTCAGTGCACTTTAAAAGATAAAAGAAAAGTATTCAGAAACTGCCCTATTAGGAAATGCAATTTCAAAAATGTTAGTTAAAAAAAAAAGTTGCAAGGAGTCCTCTAACCTGAATGTTCTTTTTAGTCTAACTGAAGCTGCATGTTTTGTATTTGTCTTTTGTGCATGAGGCAATGGGTGGAAGAGGAATGAAATATTTCTGAGTTGAGAAAAAGCACAGTTCTTCAAAAGAAAAAGTTTGTTTGTATGCAGAAACAAACATCAGTGAGAAGATTTGCGAACCTGATATTTCCAGCTTTAATCAGTGGCAAAGATGACCTGAGAAGAGAAGATTGGGAAGGTAAGGGGTTCCTAGTGAAATTTCTGATACAATTTTGCTACCATTCATCAGTGCTTTCTTTAATTTGATGAGCTTTTCCAAGAAAAAATACCAAAATTTAGCACTTTGCATACAGTGTTTTGCAGAGGAACGTGAAATGTGCCGAGTAACCACAGCTGAAGGTGGTGGAAGTTCTACAAGCTCAGCATCTTTTGGGATATGGCTCTGTGTATATATTCACTGTGCAAACAGCTAATCAAGTTTCAAGAGTGACAGAAAGAAAAGTTTATTCTTCTTCCTTGAAAAGCAGTTAATTTCATAGGATCTATTGAGTCAAATGCCGTATTTACGATGTTCAGTTCCTCACTTAATCAAAACTAAACACTTAATTTTACACTTCATACCTCCAAAAAGGAGGGTGAATAATTTATAATGAATAATTTTATGAATTTGGCCTTTTTCTGTTCATGAATTATCCACAAGAGATCATGACTTCTCAGAGGTAGTTCCACTCAGAATGATTCACTGAATAATTCTTGGTCTGCAGCAGTTTGTTGTAAGGTTTGATATTTAACGTTTCAGCTCTTTTGATTGGACTCATCGACATATAATTGCCAACTCAATGTGTAGATGTCCTAAAATGATGCTTCCAGGCTGACTCATTGCAAACTACTTCAGCACTTTTTATAACTTGATTTTTTTTGTTTGTTTGCTGTTTTTTAGAAAACTACTGTCAGCAAGCTTATTTTTGGAGTCATTGAATGCAAAAGAACCATAACTTAGATTAAATCAACTGTTAGTGATCTTGATGGCAGGCATAATAAGGCTGGGAAATAGCTAATGCTTTGGAAGCTTGCTTGCCTCTCAGTACAACAGTGCATCGTAGCAAAGTCCTCTGGCAGTGTTCAAAGCTGCGGCAGAGCAGACATTTCAGCCTTTTTAATACAGCAGTTGTGACCATCTAGGTCAATATGTAGAAGGTCAATGAGTGTTCCTCATCAAAGCTGTACTTAAATGAGTTTGCAGCATGATGGTTTGTGGTTACCATAGAAGTATAGCCAGTGGATGCTCTTCTTCCCGTAGACATCTGCATACTTGTGATTGCCTGTGTTTACTATGTTAGCTCCTTTATGCTACTAGTTATGACATCCTAATCCAAACACAAATATATAGTGTTTGGCCATCTCTGAGGGACTAATAAGGGCTTTGGAAGATGTATGACTTTCAAGATAAATGGATAGCTGTTAAGCCACGTGTTTTGGCTTTTTATAATAGGAAGAATGAATACCCAGTATATTCTGGAGCATGTCAACCTGTTTGTATTTCTACTGGCATTCTTTAGGTCTTATCCTGTAACAAACGATCGATATGAAACTGGTTGCTTAGTTAGATAGATAGATTTATTCTTTGCTCCTCAATCCCTTTTGTGATATGAGAATGTTTCTTAACAAGACTGCCAAAGCAGCACAGTTGGCAATATGGAGAGTAGTTAATGTACAAGAAGAGTCTTAATTTGTTGATAAACTCCAAAGAAACAGATAATCACTCATGTAGTTGTTGAAGACATAATTACGTATAATTTGTATCCCTTATGGATGAGGGAAGGCGTTCTTCCCTTCACATAGACAAAGTTTATGTCGGACATTTTCTTTTTAGATGCTCAGCATGTACCTGAACTATGTGTATGTGAGCAAGTAGCACCAGAACAAGAAAATTATTCAGATACGTCAGCGTCTCAGAACTTGAAGCCAAAGATTTTGACAGATCCTATAGTACCCATTTGTATTTAGATGTATTGTGTATATGCCTTCATTTATTGGTTAGGCTTTTGATAAGATATATGTTTGAGCACTATATAAAAAATCTGTTATGTATTCCATATTATTTCTAAACTACATTCCCGATCATGATCTTGGCAGGCTTTCTGTCCTCTCTTTTTATACATATGTAATACATCTATATACATCAGGAAAACCTGTGGATATAAATTTATGCAAAACAGTGGGACGGGGGTGGTGGTGTGTGTGGACTACACAACCTCCTGCAACCCACTACTTTATGATTCACTAATCCAATTTAAGTAGAAAGTTGAAAACAAGGAATCAGGTCTTCAGTTGGTCCAAGTCAACATTTTTCCTGGTCCCCAATTCCTTTCCATTCTGGAAAAGTAGGAAAGGGTTTTTGCTCATATGCAAGAGAGAATGTCACAGCTCCAATAGTTTTGTCATTGCAAAGATCAGCTGTTGGACTAAATGCCTCCTCCTAAACTCTAAATGTACTGTGACTGTTTTAGTGTGATTGTCCATGTTTAGAGCATAGGAATTCCTAGACAGCTATTTGAAAGCACTGAGCTATGTGCATATTTGTGCATGTGAGTGCATGCATGTAAATGAGGAGGTCAGAAAGAATGAGTTTGTTATGTCCACAGGGCAAAAGAAACAGCTTTGCATTTGAGGACCAAGGAGATTTTAACCAGTATTCGAGAACAACTGTTGTGTGACAAAGTTAATATGTCTTCTTTAAGATAGGAAGTTACATTATTATTAAAATATTATCTTCAATAGACAGCTAATGGAAAGTAACATGGAGAAACTTTCAATCAACTCCCTGTCACTCCCAATACATGCACTCATATGCATAGATGTATGCACACACATCAAAGGAAAGCCTGAAGACTGAGACCACGACTGTAACTAGTGGGCTTTGGGTTGCACACAGGGAAATAATGGAACTCAGCTATTTCATGTAAAAAAATCAAAGTTTTTCCAAAGCATATGAATGGAATAGACCAGTCTGCCAAAACATCTAAGAGAACCATCTCTGCAGAGCTATTATTTCTCCTTTTTATTATCTGCAGACAATTTCCACTGTGCATAAAATAGCCTGACTCCGGAGCATCAGATCAGAGATCACCTTTTTTGCACCCAGCTGCTGAAGCTGTTGTAGTACTCTGGAGGCATACATTTAACCAAAGTATCAGGGCAGCGATCACTGCAGAGATCTGGGACTTCCTTCTTTCTTCATTCAAAGAACGAAAGTTGCTATTGTTATAGTGATATCAAACTAATTCTTTGCCACAGAAAGAACACTAAGTAAGATAAAAATGTCATTTCTCCTTTTATGGAAGAGTCTGATCCAAAGCAGTTCAGTAAATTTCTGAAGTGGCTATGACTTCAACAAACCTGAAGGGTCTGAGAGTGCCTGAGTCATCTCATCAAAGTGTGTAATAGGGGCTGGCAGCAGTATTTTTTTATTGTTTATAAGCTCTAACAAAATCTGGAAAGCAAATGTCAGAAGCATAAATAAAATTATATGCAAATGTACTGGCGATAATATTAGGACGTTAAGAATAACCCTTTAAATATTCAAGTAGTTAGGTACTAACTAATTCTCATAACACACCTGTGCAATGGGTAGGTAAACATTAGTTGTGGTTTAACCCCAGCTGGCAATTTAACACCACACAGCTGCTCACTAACTCTCNGGAAAAAAATAACTCTATCCCAGCCAAAACCAGCACAACATTACATCATTGGGAATGGGAAAACTGGAGCAGAAACCAGAGGTGACACATCAGAGAGTGGAATGTGAAGTTTTTGTGTTAGTAACCCTTCTTCTGTTCTGGGTCATACTGCCAAGAGCTGTGGAGTATATACGTTCACTGTGTTCTGGTATTCAGACTGTATGTAGGAAAGTTACCTTGACAAAGCAGGCTTTTCAAGCTGCTATAAAAGCCCAGGTTGTAGTGGGTGAGTTGCTTGATGATATTCTAGGGTGTAATTGCTCAAATTGTTGTTTTGCTGGTCTCACAAGTAATCACAAGCTGTTTTAGTGTAGGCCTCTGGCTGTCGCTACAACTTTTAGTATCCTGGCATGTATGGAAAGGGTTACGAAGTAGAAGTGCTTGCTAAATATTTTCTGCACTTCTTACCTAACAAAGTTACTTTGGTTTAAATTGATTGATGCAATCAAAGTGTACTTTGGGTCCTTACTCAATTAAAAATCAAGAAAATTGGTTGAAAAAGCAGAGTGAGGAGGAAAAGCCACTTAAAAATCAACTTGTTGCATTTCCCCCAGCAGGGCCAGGAGCTGTCAGAGGCTGAAGAATATGCATGCAGTGGACATGCTGTGTGTACAGAAGTGACCACCGTGTTGGACCGGGCCCTAAAACCCTCTGGTTACAGTTTGGCCCTGCTCACCTGCTGAAAGTGACCATATCCTTTGCTTGGGTAGAGTCTGAGTCACCTTCTGTGAAAGGTCAAGAATGAGATGCTTTTGGTCTGTGTTTGAAGCTTAGACAACCTCTTTA
The DNA here is from genome assembly GCA_013400535.1 of Scopus umbretta. NCBI lineage: Eukaryota > Metazoa > Chordata > Aves > Pelecaniformes > Scopidae > Scopus > Scopus umbretta. Next base: position 5,747 of record VZTL01057104.1, on the reverse strand, counting down.
TAAAAATGAAGAAGGAAACTAGGGTTACTTTCTATCCTTAAAGTCTTGCTGCAGAGTTGGAAGTTAGGTCATGTGCTGAGGTTGACTCCTAGCTGCAAATATTTGAAAGGCTTTTGGAGGAAGATAGATATTCAGTTAGCTTGGACAAGAATCAGAGGCTCATGGACTTGGAGGTTCATATATATTTTCTGACTGAATGCTGGCACTTAGCAAGCATGGATTATTCTCATATCATAGCTGCCATTTCTGAATTCTCAAAGAAAAAATATTATTACCATTTTTGTCTATGGAATACATTGGAAGAGCAGTGAAAGACCTGTATTCTAGACAGCTATGTATTTCTAAGCCTTTCAAATTAGGAGTTGGAGTGTTGCATCTCAAGACCCAGTCCTGAAAACCTTGCCCATGGAGAAATCTTTATATGTTAAGGAATTGGAAGAGAAATGGGGTTCACTTATGTATTCTTATTATTTTTGGCATTGTTAGAAGAAAACAAGCTGTTGAGCAGCTTACCATTTAAAGATGCAAAGGACATTTAGTATTTATAACATACACATGAACTCCTGAGTTGGAGTAGCTTTCAAATACATTTTAATGTGGTTATTTTTCTTTTTTTAAATATTAGAATGATTTCTGGTAAATATCCCACAGACAAGTAAATTAAAGAAGGATTTAGATGAAGACACTGTGGGTTTTGATCAGCACAGATAATTATTAGGGAACGGTCTTTACACGATATAACACGAGTATGTGGCAGAAGACATAAGAGGAATGCTGAAGCAGCAGGAAGTATTGTGTGGCACCTCTATAGTTGAGATAAGGCTTTTGGAGTCTGTATAAAGTGGAATTTAACCAGTGCAGGTATTCCAGGGTAACACTTTCCAAGAGGAGAAAAAAATGCAGTTAGGCCTGGAAGAAGAAAGCTGTCATGATCAGGATGAGAGAATTACAAATGAACAAATATCTTAGTGGAACGAACAGGAAAGAATATTTGCAGGGTTACAAGGAAGAACAACCCCATTTGAATAAACCTTTTCTGAACAATGATGTGCCCTGAGATTGCCAGTTTATTTTGCATAGAGTCCATGCTCAAGAGAGCCCAGCTGCATTTCTGCCTCTTTAGTATTTACCATAAATGCCAACCATGTCAACTCAAATCATCTCCCAGAATGTTCCAGCAAAACTTTGTTTTTTAAAATTTCCCTGTTTTTCCTATTTTTCTTCCCCAAACCTCTTGTTGTCCAGTTTATGCTAGCAGGTAAGAAGTGTTTCCCCATCTCTTCAGGTATCTCTGCCTCCTAGTTGTTGGGTTTTAAACTATATCACAGAACAGTCTGTGAGAAGTAGGGGTAGATGTTGCATGGGACTAACAGATATGTTTTTCCTAGTTGAATTATTCCAGAGCCTGCACCTAGAATACAGGCAGAAATAACAGTTTGATGAACTCTACTCAGCCTGTCAGTGGACACAGACTTTTTTTTTCCTTCATGTGTTGTAATGTTTCATCAAAATGGCAGTTGGCAAAATCTGCTGCACTATTTGCAAGAAATAAAAAAAGATGTCAAAGCTTGTTAAGGTCATTGAGCAAAACTGGGGATTTTAGGATTATATAGCTGTAACTATTATGGAATTATTAATTTAAAAATCTATATATGAATAAAGCATCTGGTGAATGAATAAGAGTAATTTCTCTCACATGGATAATTTAAATACAAGCTGTCTCCATCCTAAACCATATTTTCTCATAAAAGCTTTTAGAAAGTCTGTCTGATGATTGTGAAATTCCAGGATTTATGGACAGTGTAGGGTCTGTCTATACAAGGACCTGGGTTTTGGCTCATAATTGAAAGCCACCTCTAATGAATGGTTCAAAACAAGTGCAAAAAAAACCAGGAGAAAACAAACAATTAAACTTTACAGACTGACTCCTCTTAAATGTCTTAAAAGTCTGTAAAAGCTGCATTTTAATATGGGGGATTAATTTGACAGGGATAAAAAAAAATGTGAAAATATTCCTTTGATTATATGCTGGACTGGTGGAAGAATCTGCCAGTCTCTGAGATCATATCTTTAAAATCAATCAATATACTTGATAAATTGTCGTGTTCTTTTATGATGGCTTTACCTGTACTCTTCATCCTTACCCAGTTTCTTAGGGATATTATTCCAGATATTAGGGACATTCTAGACAACTGATCATGAGCTACTTTTGAATAGTACTCCAAGCTTCCTTAGCTACTTTTTAACACACTTTAGTGGTCCTTTCTTCTTTATTTTAACAAATAGATTTTCACTTTCCATATTGGCTGTTATTCCCAGTTTGGCTGTTTTCAGAAAATGTACTGAAAAGAGAAGGAAAATCTTCAGCTAAAATGAGGGCTCTTTGTGAATGTGGCCTCTCTGAGATCCTTGTCAGACGATGTAAGCTGGCAGTCTCTGAGAGCTTCTTCATTCAGCTCCTGGGGCATGACTTTCTTGCAGTGCTTTCTGAATGCATGAAAATACAGCTGGTCAGAAAACAAAATTCTCTTTGTCTGGAAAGTCCCATCAACATTTAGAAAATTGATTTGGAAATATGGTGGATTTTGAGTCGAACAAAAATGCCTCATTTATTTTTTTCAGGTGAGTATATTTCTGATGCAATATAAAAATGAACCATGTTATTCAGTATTTACCATAGCTGTGACAGTGACTATAACTATGACATGACTATGTTGCGTCAGTAAAAGCCACTGTATCAATTTATATCTATTAGCATCACCAGTTAGGTTCCAGCCTCTTCTCCTTGTGTTTCCTCTACTGCTTGATCTTTTCAGCTGAGAAGATCTCATGGCTGAGTTCATCATGCTTTGAACAATGTCAAGTTCACTGTTGCCATTTGAACCTAGAATTGTTAAGTCCATGCATGCAGTTTATCAAAACTGACACACCGCAAAATCAGGTGTGTTTCCAGTAAACTGAAAAAAAAAAAAATCTTAAAGGTTTCCTGCTGAAATACCCTTTTTCAGGATTAACATTTTTTTCACTTTATTCTGCATATTTTTGTTTCACATTTTAAAGAAATAGCTAATAGCTGATACTAAAATGTTCAATGAAATGACTAATTGACATGTGCTTTTTCCAGATTTTTTCCTTTGCACTACATGTAGAAATTTTCTATTCTCATTCAGAACAAAGCCAAATCTTGCAATCACACGAATCTAATTTCAAATTGTAACTATTATATAACATTAGGAAAATGTAGTGAAATGTGACTAGAGACTCAACCCATGTGTTTTGGGATTTTCAGTCATGATTTGAAGATAATAGGCATCAGAGGTAGAGCCACTCACAAAAACTGTGGTTTCAATTCAGCCTGCTTCCAGCTACATGCAAATTTATGCTTTATTTCTCTTACTTCTCTTCTAATTCTGAATGGGCAACAGGAGAAAAATAAGCCCAGAGGGGTTTCCAAAAAGATTCTTAAGCTTTTAGGAAAAGTAAAGTCCTGACTGATTCTGTTAACCACATTGGACACAGAGCTTCTAACAATGCCTTTGTATTTGCACATCATGTGTGTTACAGCAGCGTTGAGTTTCTGCCCTGAGATACTGATTTGATATTTTAGCATGTAACTCAGCAGTACTTGTTACTCCAAGTGTCAGTATTCAATGTTAGGAAATAAAGCAAACTAATTTTCTTAAAATGTAGTGTTTTAATTGAATGCACCAAAATATTATGAACTGCAGTTCCACTGATTTTTTTCTAAGTGCTTTCTGCAAAACATAGAATAACGACATTTGCATTTTACAAGGAAAGTGCATTAGCTACTTTTATATGGGAAAGAGAGGTTAATTCAATTCTGGACTGTAATGGAGGTTAAATGTAAAGCTTTAATATTCTGGACTTCATCCCAAAATAATAATTCTGCTAATGAAATAACTCATTTGTAATTCAACCAGACAAAATGGAAGCATTTTTGAAGCTGTATCTACAAGAATTGATTGCTTGACACTTATGAGCCAGCTTAAATCTCAGTACTCTTTGGACAATGAAGCATGTTTTAGAATTGTGAGGGTGTTTAGATATCCTCCTAAACACCATATATTTAAAAGCTTGTCCTCAAATTACTTTATAGTGCTGAATTATCATTTTTTGATGGACCACTTACAGATCTAATATGTTCCCTAAAAGTACATGGTATGATGACTAGCTAGTGCTGAACAATCTTTCCTGAAGTAATTCTGACTGAATGGGTTATTACAAAAAATATGCATTGCAGATTTAGCTCTTTTTTTCTGTTCACAAATCATTTGTGAACAATTTCTGAGCACAGAAGCATGTACATTATTCATAAATGCTTATTGGATAGTTTGGATTAAAAAATAGTCAGACTATATATTGTCTGTGATCCATTGAGCTGTTCAATAGCTAGATTGTTCTGTGTCACGTGGTTTCTGATGGCATGTCTAAATTGTAGAAGGCAGCTAACAGGTAGGAAATCCTGTTGTTCATGCATGGAAACCCTGGCTTTCATGTTATGGGTATTTGGTTGAAAAACTCTCCTTCCTCAAAAATGTTTGTGAAAAAAAAAATTGTCCACAAAGTTGTAAGCACCTGATAGGGTTTATGGCAGAAGTATAAACATACCTGAATTTGACAGTGTTTTGATATAAAAAAGAATACTTATAAACCCTCAAAATGTGTATCTGCACTATTTCTCCTCAAAAGAAAACCCAAAGCCCCAGATTTGTCATGTTAAGTCTTTTTCTTCTTCCCTCTACCCACCTCCACATGCCAAAAAAAACCCCAAAAGAAAAACAGAGGCCAATGCAGGTTATAAAGCAAAGATCCAGATTGATGTCTCTAGGGAAAAAAAAAAGAAAAACTTTTCGACAAATCTCAATACAATGGTGGTTTCATCAATCAAAAGTTCTCAACATCTTAATAAGTGCCAGGTGCACCTCAAGGGAAACAATTTATTGCATAGGTAATTCTGGGATTATAATGTACACGTCATCCAGGCCACAGCGCTCCTTGCCCACATTGCTGGTGGTGTTCCAGGGAGGAAGGAGTCATGCTGGGATTTTGGAGGGAATCCTATGCCCATGCTCTGCCCTCATGGCTGGAGCCTATCCTGGGTGAGTGACTGGGGGTCAGACACTGATAGCTGACTTGCAAATTTCTGTTCTCTGGTTTGTGAAAGATTAAAGGAATATGAGGACTTAAACCAAACTGCCTGAAAACATTCAACTGCTTTTCTAAATTTTCTGAAGTCAGGGTTTTTTTTCCCCTTCCTGTAGCCTGTCAGATATCTCTGTGACCATTAACTGTATTTCATTGCTTCCAACTGCCAGCTGTCTCTCTGCTCTTAGTCCTTTCAGTAGTAGTAGTAGTGGTGATATATAGCTCCGATGCATCACTTGATCTAGTAAAATACAACACTTCTCCTTATAAGCCTTGCCTCACTTGAATGGTATTCAGAGTCTTACGTTTTAAGGGCAGAAGAACTTGTTAGATGATCCAACCTACTAATGCACGCAGCATGGGCAACAAACAAGAGGAGCTGGAAGCCTTTGTGAAGCAGGGTAGTTATGACTTGGTCACCATCACAGAGACGTGGTGGGATGACTCTCATGACTGGAGTGTTGCAATGGGTAGCTACAAGTTGTTCAGAAGGGACAGGCAAGGAAGGAGAGGCAGTGGGGTGGCTCTGTATGTTAGGGAGTGCTTTGATTGTGCAGAGCTTGATTGGGATGACAGGGTGG
>VZTL01057095.1:6999-19658 GCA_013400535.1 Scopus umbretta | reverse complement strand
TCAAGGTTTGTAGGCCAATGAGACACTAATGCTATCTTCAGGAGCACTGAAGGCTGCAAGAGACTCACTGGGGAGCATTTAATCTCAAGGCCAAGAAAAGGCACTTGTAGGGGGCTAGAAGCTGTTTGTGCTTCTTGTTCTGCTGTACTGGAGGTCACTGCTGGTCTCCTTCATCTGGAAGCCCTCTGTTACCTGCTCTGAACTCACTCCCTGCTAATGCAAATAGGTAAAGCTCTGACTCAGATCTGGTTTCGACTTATCTGTAAGATGGTATAATAATAGACTTAAGAGAAACTTAATAATACACTAGTCTCACGTATCTGTTAATCAGAGGAATGAGACAACCTGAAGTGGGCCCCCTTTCTAAAATGTTAAAGAAATTCTAACATTATTGCAAAAAATGCCCATTAGCACAAATAGTGCACTGTCCATAAAATCAGTGACTGTAAAAAATATAATTTTGACAATGGTGGGAACTAAAAATTCATATTTCTATCTGGACAGAGTAGAACAAAACTGACGTATAAAATGTTTTCTGTGGACTCCTAGATTTGAGTACCATCTTTATATCTGCTCAAAACAAAAATATGTCCAGGCTAACATGAGAGGCAGAGCTCTGTAGAGCACTACATCACGTTTGCTGTGATTTTATGCCACAGGTCTGCAGGCTGCTCTTCAGGAAATAATTTCATTTTCCAGCATCTTAGTTTCTCTCTTGAAAAGCACCTTTTATATTCCTTTAACTCTGAAAGAGGGAGGCAGATATAATTGTAACTCCTTTATAAGGTGTTTGACATCTAGTAGTTTCATAGCTCTAGAAAACAGCTACTAAGTGTATGAGCTGGGGTATACCTTGTAACTCAAATTATTTTTTGTTAAATTTCAGACATTTTAAGAAATGTTGTCAAAAAAGACCAGTCATGCTGCTAAATGCCCATAGCCCCCAGGTCCCTAGCAGCAGCTGCTATACTTTCATGGAAGTAAGTGACAGTAAGAATTTGTAATACTGGAGAAATGTCGCTGAAGTATTGGTATAGTAGGAGGCATCAAGTAGTTCCTGGGCTTTCACTGCTGTTTTCAGTAAAAGCCTTATAAAACCTTTATTGCCAGTGCAGTATGGATGGCATGTCCAAAACGAAAGGTGCAAACTACCACCTTTCACATCACATATTTTTTCCAGCATACACCAAAAAAAATTGAAGACAAAACCCCATCCTTGGTTCTAGATGGATGAGAATGAAAAGCAAGGAGAAGCTTCATCCAGAGATATGCTGATACTCACCAAAAATAAGGGCGCTAAGATAAAGACATTGGAAAGCTGGAGGAGACAGGAAGATTGATTATGGACTTGGAAATATTGACATATGTGGAAAATAAACTAAATGTATGATGCCAGTCTATGGTTATTTGATGAAAGTGTGTAACAAAGACAGAGGACTGTGTATAGTTAGTAATGGGGAGAAAGCACTAGGAGCCATGGGCTGAAATCAAGAAAAGAAAAATAAAATTGACTAACAGGAGAGATTCCTTCTTAAAGGTATCTATTAGCCTGAGGACCTGTCTAAACTGCAGCAGTTGGAATTCCACTGACTGTGATATTTGAAGATAGAAAACAATTCAGAGTCTGAAAGATTTGTTGCATGATCTCCTGCAGTAGACCTTTCGTGCTAAGTATTTAAGTTTGTACGATTCATGGAATAATAGCAAGTGATGTAGCTTTAATTGATAAGAAGTAGGTGGGACTCAAGCATACATTAAATATAAGAAAATTTTGACTTGTAAATTTTCAGGGCATGTTTATATATGCTTTTGTATCTAGCCTCCAGGATGCAGCAGCAATATTCTATAAAAGTAATGATTTTTATGAAATATTTTTAATTTCAGGTTGTGTTTTTTATTTTCAATGTGATGTATGATTCTTTTTTTTTATGCTTACTCTAAAATCTTTTAGAAAGTTCAATCCTTGAGAGAAAATGTTTAGCATTTTCTGAAAATCAGAACCTTCAGAAATTGTGCATGCCTAGATTGAAATTTTTTTACAAAACCAGAAGCAATTCTTCAGCTCTGATTCCCATACAATGAATTTGACAAAACTCAGCACACAGGCATGGCAAGGGTGAAACATTAATAAAACTGTGATAAAAATCTTAAGATATTTCTAATATTGTTCTTTGACAGATACATCATGCTTAGCTTGCATGTCATTGTTATATATCATATCAGGAGAAAAAAAAATAGACCTTTAAAATTACAGCAATATCTTTTTTTCAACTCATAAACATCAAACAAGAAAATATATTTAAGCCTTCTTTAAAGGAGTCAACATTATTTGTATTTCAGACTTTAATGCATTACTAAGAAATAAAAATATATAACTTAATTCAATACTACTTGTACTTCAGAAGAATGATATTTCATTTCTACTGGACCTTAGCAACCTCCATATGTAGTTAAAGCCTTCAGTGTGGACAAAGCATTGCCGGATAATAGTGTGTGCGGTTACACTTACTGTACACTTGTAGTTGTCCCCTGAAGACATTTCTTCCACGAGAGTTTTCAGCCTTACATTCATACATCCCCGCGTCCTCTAGCTGCACATTAGGTATTTCAAGCACAGCTTGGGATTTTCTCAGGCGGGCTTTACTTGGATTATGACCATTAACTTTCCTCCAAGAGATTGTTGGAACAGGGCTGAAATATTTAGTAAAATTACTGTTAGCGCTTTTTCCACTATTGAGAATATAGATTCTGTTATCTGGTAGTTTAAACGCTTAATAATCTAAGTAGCGATAAAATATAACCACAATTAAGGTTCATATAATGCTTGATATACCTCACTTTCTGTAGGGAATCCTTAATAAATGGTTTGTTACATAGAATGTGTCTCATCCAAAAAGGAGGCCAAGTTTTTATTGAGATAAAATAAATCACTTTAAATACTCTCTCTAGAGCTTCTTTAGCACTCTGTGCTTTACTCCTCAACACTTTCACTCAATAGGTAAAAGAAAATAATAACTTCAAAACCTGGATGAATTTAGCAAATTCCAACACATCCCAATTTCTCTGCAATGAAACTGCAGTTCAGGAGATCAGTAAGTGATATGTCCCTCTAGGTGGAGATTTTCAGTACCAATGTATCTTGGATAAATTAAGCTGACTAAAGTCTTGGAGAGCTTTTCTGATGCAATATTCTTTAAGTTACAAAACTGATTGTGTAAGAAGTATTTATTAATTGCACTATCGTTTCTGACTCACAGCGTTAGATGCCTGCTTGCAGGAGTGGAAGGGCTTTTCGCTGTACCTTGCTATGTGGAAAATGTGTCATTTTCATTCATACTGAGGGAAGAAATGGATTAGATAGTGTTTAGATAGTTAGTGTTTGTACTAATTCAATTTTATTTTTAGCCCAAACACTCATCAGTTGCTGTGCACCCATCATTTGTCTAGATATGGCAGTGGATACTTAGGGAGAAAGAAAAGAAAAAAGAAAAAAAACCCAACAAAATGTAGTTATAAAATGTTTGATTGTGAGCTGAAAACTAGACTGCTTCAGGTATTCCAAAAGAAGCTTGGAGGACATCATAAAACAAAATGTAACTGATACATGCTCATACTTTTTCCAAAAAGTATTTTGTATTTATTTGAATTGTTCTCAAGTCTAAGCTTAGATATTAACACATTTAGATCTTGTGGCAGTTTAGACGGTGAAAAGTAATTCATAGCATAGATTCAAATGCAAAGCTTCTATTAATTTCTTTCATCATTTGCTAACTTCCACTTGCTCTAACAATATGAAGTTGCATTAAAAAAGCACCTCAGTATTTCAGGGTGTCCAATTTGAGACACAACAAATACAGACATGACAACCAACCATGGGTAAAGCTCTAGCTATTCTTCAGCCAGTTAAAATCAGGCAGTGAGTAACTGCAGTTGTATTCAAACTTGCATAAAAGATGCTCCAAATTTTAGTACTTTACAGAGACCATAAAATTCCCAGACTTGTAGGTGGAGGTAAGAAGGTTTATTTAATTTTATTTCCTGAATGTCACAAATCACTGAATTTAATTGAGCCTATTAACATGATTACCTTCACAAAGTTTATTTCCTGGCCAACATATAGACCCATATTAAATAGTATCCACTATTTATTTCAATATATCAGAAAGAAACAATCATTTCTCTTATCAGTTTGCTGCACTGATTACTTAACCTGACAAAAGATACTTTATTTTGAGTGTGTGTGGATTCATCTCTAAGGCATAGTCCCTGCAATACCTTTCTATCTTTTATCACTGTCCCCCACAGAAGAAATACATGTATGGAAGTCATATAATCTTTTTTTTTTTTTTTTTCCCTGAGTAAACAAAACAGACTGATCTCTTTTTCTTCAGAAATCCAATCATGTATATCTTTTTTCTTTTTATAGGTGGTTGTGGATCATATGATGGGCGTGGATCATATGAGCTCTTTTTTTTGCCTACTGTATCACCATAGAAGCTTGACACCTTGCTCATTATTAACCTTAAATTACTTTCTTGATGAGTGATTTCAAATTTTGGTGTCCTGTAGGTTTGGTTTGAGGATTCTTCTGTGCAGCTTGTAGGGGTCTAATTTATAAAGTTTGCTTCCTATTAGAAGATATTTTACATAGGTTTCAATTAGAAGATTAAAATAACTTCCTATTCTTATCTGACACAAGTACTTCAACCTGTTCAATTCTAAATACAAAGAATAAATAGGATATTCTGTCTCTGATGCACTAATAAAACTTACTGTCTTTAGCCCTACCACTTATGATATTCCTGTCACATCCTTAGCTACATTTTTTTGATTTGCTATACTTTGATAACTATTGTATATAAGTAGCACAAATAATGATTTTAGTTTCTTCTTTCCCCATTTGTTAGCTCTCATCTTCTATTTCTAATCACACAATTCACTTTGATATTCAAACTTATTCTCTTTCTGGAGTAACTTTCTGGAGATTTTGCAACTCTTGTTTTGGGTTCAGCTTTTAGTGTAAACTCCTTATATGTGTGTCTTTCTATATGGAATATAATTATGTCATGATTGCTGCTGCAAAACAGCCACCATGGCCAGGCAAGCGTTTCATTTATCATGATTGATCACAACACAGGTCCACAGTAGGAGTACTTTATACTGGTACAGTGTAATACTGCTCAGCAACTGCTGTTTCATGAATGAGATAGGTATGCAGGTACACTTCTTTTGGCACCACAAGGGTGCCATGCATGTTGCTCATAATTGTTTATTTGCCCTTCAGCCTTACTTCTAGTAAAATCAGTGACAAAGATGCTTTTGCTCTCTTGTCATTGAAGAAAGCTGGTTCTGCTGAATAGAACTGATAAGAGGAAGTATTTCATGGTGTGTATTTTTGAGAAACAATGAAGACACCATAAACCATGAAAGCTGTCTCATTTAGCTGCTATGAGATTACTCTGAAATTCATGTATTTAGAAAGTTTCCTTTAAATTGCATTTAACTATTTTTATTATTTTTTTTTAAATTTGCTTTCATGTATCTATGGAAAGTAAATGTGTATAACATGGCAAATACAGAGGAAACTTGTTCTCTGGGTCATTAGAAAACATATTAAAAAAAAAAAAAACCTCACTTTTTTCTTCATTAGTATGAGGTTGTAAGTGGAGTTCTTCAAGGAGATAAAATTACTTTAGCTGTGTAGATTTAATGATTTCAAAGGAAAGTACTCCCAAACTGCAAATCACTATTCGCAGACAACTTGTAGGTCTGTTTAATGAAGCTTCTTATTTTCCTTGCATAATTTACAAGTGAGGTATGAATTTTACATCTGAAATAAAAATATATCTATACCTATTTCTCCTCTGTGACTTGTGTGAGAACGAAATGAAAGAATGAAATATATCTGAGTGAAGATGTGAAAGAATAAAATTGTGTGACTGTTCTAGAAGACTTATAAAATTCACCATAAAAGCTAACTTATGCACATATTGTTCATCTTTTCAAATGTTCCACAGCTTTTTAAAAAATAGAGAAACAGCAGAAGCATCTCTAACATTAATATGAGTTTAATGTAATATGCATAACTGTTAAATCTTATAATCATTGTAATCCATTTTTATGTTGGTCTCAGCAGACATCTATGGGAATACAGTTTCCTTGTTTATTATAACTCTGTTCACATTCAACTCCTATGAGTAACTTATTCACATTTTGGTTGAGTTCAAAGATAAGATTTCTCCTCACTTTTGGAAATTATCTGTTAAATACTACCGGTAAATCTTAGCACCGCTGAGAAAAAAAATCCTATTTGATTTCAGAAATACCATCGTTAAACTTCTCATTCATCTGAGCTGAAATAAAAGTTCTAAGAGGTCACTGGTGACTCTGATAGACATTGCTATGGGTTTGTTCATTTTGAACTTGAAGAAAATATGAGTTATAATTTTACATTTACATCTATAAGAGATTATAAGAGTCAAGTTTCAGCAGTGTATTATTTGGGGCAGGTGCTATTGCATTTGTTTGGAGTTCTTCACAAGTTTCATCGGAAATAAAAAAGTTTTGAAAAAACTATTAGAAGCAATTTTGTACCTTTTTTTTGCAATTTCATCTGAAAAAGAATTTAATTAGGTCTATCAAGCATATGTTTATTTCAGGAAACTGGTGAGATGGAAATTATAGTAATGTCTGAATTTTAAAATACATGTTCCATGGATCTGAGCTCCTGTTTTTTCAGCAATATCTTAAATAAGAATTCATAGGTTACTTGTTCTATATTTAGTTGGTACAAATCAATGTGCTTTTTTTGGAATATTTTACCTTCTTCTATAATTTCAATTCCTCTCCACACAATTTCTCTTTACCACGCATCACTGTTCAGAGCTGTGCCTTCAGACCCACAGGTTCACATCATAATATATCTTGAAAACCTCTGCATATCGGTGTGTGTGAGACTAGAAGAAAACTTTTTCCTTATGCCTTCCCGCTTTGCAACTGTGTTAACTATCTTCTGATGATTACAGGATAATTATGTAGGATTAAAATGTCAAGGAGTATTGTGAAATTCTCTCCATCAGATACTTTCCAGAAAAATCCATCAACTGTTCACATGATTCTACCTTTAGAACATCTCATATGTATCTGTCCTGGTCAGATGCAGAGATTTAGGAGACAAGATAATAACTTTTGCTTTCATTTGATTATTAAAAGATAGTTAGTACTCATGAAATATAGCAGCTGTGACTACTGGTGATTTAAGAATAGAAATAGAATGGGAGAAAATGGAAATGAGTTTGAAGCCTGTGTGCAGAAACAAGTCCAGGTCTTCAAGTCATGTCGACACATATCCATGACTGTACTGAGAAGGTCTGATGCACATATCAGTGTCATACACTAATGTGGATGTACTTTCTCATCACTGCTGGCTTGTTCTTTATGGCACAGAGCAAGGACAGCGTGTCTTTGCTTGACTGCAAGTCCAACTCCACGTGATTTTCTTCACACTTTAAGTCCTAAAATGTTAGAGCATCTCTAACATCTAAAATAGTGATATGGATAATGATTCATTATCTGTAATGATTTATTATTCTTAGTGAATTGTACCTCAGAGGCTTTTCTCTACTGATTGATCAGGGGCTAAACTGTGAGCTCAGACTTGATCCTAAACTGCTAGGTAGATAAAGTTAGATAACATAACTGACAATTCTGATGATTTCAGAGATTTTTCAAAAATTCTTAAATTCAAGTTAATCTTGAACACAAGAGTCTTCTGGTTAAGGTGCAATCAAACAAGAGAACAGAAGATGTACAATAGGCGAGGTATTGGTTTCACAAATAGTGAGTAAAGGGGAAAAGCTGTTCTGCAACATTTTGTTTCTCAATTTTAAAAGTAGATAATGGTATTTACTCTTAATGAAATCACAACAGCACAGCTAGATGATGAAAAAATTAATAGAAAAGAGCTAAACATCTCCTCCTGTGGATTCAGTGTTGGCCACACTGCAATATTCCATATTATATTTTTGTGATCATAGTGCTATATTGTGAGATGGCGGAGGTGTTGATCTATTACAACTGTTAAATAAGGACAGAATCAAGCTCTGTTTTTTCCTCAGCCATACAGACACTCCTTTTTTTCTAGTCTCTATATCACAGCTCCAGAGTGCTGGCTGGGGGCACTCTGAAATGAATGGACATTCTTCTAAAAAGTATTAAAGACATGAAAACAGGCAAGTTGTCACCAGTCTATGACTTGATTAAGGTTGTTGAGAAGAGAATCTGAAGAAACTTGAAAAGCAAAAAACCATATATGGCATCTGCTGTGTTAGTATGAGGCATAATACGTGAAGAATCCACAAATTTAAGTTAGAAGAGACAAATGCTTTGAAGTAGAAAATTTGCCTGAAAAGGTGTCATGGTCATATGAACACCTGTTTATATGGATTCTCAGGGCCACAGTGGTACAGTAGCACTGTGTTTACTTGCCCTGTGTAAAGTTATTTTATAACTGGACTTCCTCTCAAGTCATTTTTCTCTGTTCCAAACTTTGTCCAGGCAGAATTGCTGGAGCTGGCACATTAATCTAAGATCTCCTAACTCTGCTGTACAGATATGGCCAGTGTATGTGTACATATCAGTTCCAGAGGATTAGTTATAATGAGTCCAGGACTTCCAAAAACAACAGGTCTACTGCCAATCATGACGCAAATGAGCACCATATGTAAATCCACTGTGTTTGGAGTAAACAAGATGGCTTTGAATGTGCTGATCAGCTATGAACTTTGAAGACAGTGAACATGACAATTTCTGGAAGTACTGGATTTAAGGCTCTTGTGCCACAGTATTATATGCTTTTATTTCTTTGTGAGAAATCCTGAAGAGAAATACAGCAATGGTAACTTCGGGGACCTACTATTGAAAATTGCCAGGATTTGTGTCCTGATGATCTTCTCAACATTTGATACAGAGAGAAAGCCTATACAGATGCTTCTGGATAGTAACTTTGGAATGCAAAAAAATGCTCCTCTGTCTTTAAACCTAAAGCAAAGCTGTGTAAATTACTGAACAAAGTTTTTAGTAGCATTTACAAGTTTTCTTTGATGGTTGTGAGAGAGAAAGGGAAGGGACTGGTAATATTGCTTCTTCAAGAATGACTTCTGGTGACAGGGACTTGCAGTTTGGTGAGGTTTTTTCCCACTTTCCTTATGCCATATGGTAAAACCAATTAACTCTAATTTTTAGATGTAAGTATGGAGCATTTAGTCAGAGTGAGGCAGAATGAGCCCTGGGAGTGTTACTTGAGATTCACCAAAGAATCTTTATTACATTACTATGAATTATCACAATATTTTTAATAGAATTATAAAGGCTATGCAAGAACAAGTCCAGCTGAAGGAAGGCAGAAATCAATCCAGCCTGAAAAATAGGAACAAAATCCAATCCTGGTCTAGCAACTTATGACATAAATTCTTATTCAGTATGAGCTAAAAATGAACTTTAGATTGATGAAAGTGTTAGAAAGATTTATTTAACATAAACAGTATATACTATCAAAGGACAAAAAATCCTGGATCTATTCCTGTCATATAAACAAACTCAGCTTGAAGATGCCTTATTCACATTTAAAAGGGTTCCTCCCTGCCATCAAAAGTTTATCTCCAGGGGAAAGGACATCCNCTGGGGTTAAACCATGACACCTACTTACAGCAGTGACAAATTCTGTTCTACTGACAGTGTTCATTTCCCTCTGGGGCTTGCTTTCTTATCAGAAAACTTTAGGAGTAGCTTCCACAGCTTTCAGGTTTGGCATCTGATAGAATTTACAAAATATTTTTCCTAAAGTGAGAAATTATGTGAAGGGGTATGGAGGAACATGACTTTTTGTTCTAGGGGACTTAGCAACATATATTTCTATACCAGTATTTGTCTCTATCCTGCATCTTGATTTTACACAAATCATTCTATTTTAATACCTTATGCCATGGTTTCCCTGTTTTAAAAAAAAGAAAATGTCCATTTTATGTCTCTGTTTTCTGTAGATGAAAAAGAGAATATTATTATAAGAATTGTTTTTGTGCATGAAGGTAAATTACTTCCTGTGGAATTCTACACCGTGAATTTGCTTAATATTCAACAATGTTAAGATGCTAGCACTCCTTGTTCCCCTAGTAATTCTCCTATATGTAGGAAAAACAATGATTATTTTAATCCCTAGTTCCAACAAGGAATTGGATGTATTGAATCCAGAATTATTTACTCCTTTTAATGCAAGCCAGGGATCTTGGCATGTCATTAAATTGTGAGCACCATAATACATTTAAAAGACAAGTCAAAATTAGCTTCCTCTTTGCCTGCAAATTGTATATTAAATCTGATTAGAATTCCTCCAATCTCCAGCCTTCATTTATCAATGCAGTGATTCATCATGTTCTTTCATACTCTGTTTTGACCAGCAGTTCCCATGTAGGGGATGACAAGATATGTGCTGCTGTCACAGGATTCAGTGGAAATAAGAGCTGTTAATGTGCTCTGAATATCCTTAGTATAGAATCAGGTTATCTGTAATAACAAAGGTGTTTCTCTGTGTCACCATTGTTGTGGGAAGAGGCAAGAACTGCTTTGTGTTCATAGAAAAGTACAAGGAGGTTTAATAATTTCTGAAAGACAATATCTAAAAAGGAGCAGCTGCTGGGGCTGAATGGCCATTCCATGAGCTATGTCTCTTGACTACCACCACTCTGTAAAGATCTGATGACATATCCCAAAGAAACGACCAACAGAAATGTAACTTGGCCCTAAAAACAGTGAAGCGTTAAGAGGACTGTTGTGGTTTAACCCTGACTGGCAACCAAGCACCACACAGCCGCTCGCTCACCCTCCCCCTACCCCAGTGGAATGGGGGAGAGAATCAGGGAGGGAAAAAAACCCAACCAAACCCTAAAACCCATGGGTTGAGATAAAGACAGTTTAACAGGACAGCAGAGAAAGAGAAAATAACAATAATACCAACAGAATATACAAAACAAGTGACACAAGTGATACACAATGCAATTGCTCACCACCCAATGCCCAGCCTGCCCCCAAGCAGCAATCACTCCCTCCCCTGGCCAACTCCCCCAGTTTCTATACTGAGCTTGACATCAGGTGGTATGGAATAGCCCTGATGGCTAATTGGGATCAGCTGTCCTGCCTGCATTCCCTCCCAGCTTCTTGTGCACCTGGCAGAGCATGGGAAGCTGAAAAGTCCTTGACTAGTGTAAACAGCTGAAACCAGGACAGTATCACAGATGTTAGTATCATGTTATACTCATACTATATCCCCATGTATATGCCAAATAATACTCAGCTTCTGCTTGCCACCTTGACCCCTCACTCATCTCGATGCCCCTGGGATGTAGTGTAGTGTGGTTAACAGAGGTTAACTTTAAGTTTGTTTTAAACCGTGATCTGTGCATTAGGTTTGCTACTCTTTAGCATAATACCAGGGCTGGAGTGAGAGGTGGATTAATGGATTTGTATTAAGGAGATGTATGCCAGAAAACAGTTTGATCTCAGAATAGAAATCCTCATGAGACCTTTTTTGACACTGGGTTAGTGGGAAGGGGCGAGGTTATGGGAATGTCTTGTCTACTTCTCTTGACAGTTAATAGCAGGAGACGTCTCCTGTCAGATCTGAGGCCAGCAAGAATCTTGCTGTCCACAATAGGTACCTATTACCTATCTTATATTGGTCCAGAATGTTTCAGAACTGGTATTTGCAAGCCATATTATAGATGGGGTATATGTTTATGACTGAGCTGTAAATCTCTTAAAAACAAAGTTTATAATACAATTATTAAAGCAACATTAAATATAACAGCATGAACAATGCTTCTATCATAACAGCCTCATCATAATTCAGTAATAAAAGGAAGTCAATATCTATTTTATTCTTGTCTTTAACTAAGAATATTTCACAACAAAAACAGTCTTGACATTACTAAAGTGAAGTAAGCTAGCATTTAGAAAGAATATTGATATACTGTGTAGATGTTACTATCATACAGAAATAACACAAGCATAAAACAGTATTTCAAAATTATAGAAAAACAAGCATATGGGTTGTAAGAAAAATTGTCTATTCTCTACTGATTCTCTTGATTAAAATCACTGTGTGTTGATCTATGTGGTTAAAAAATAGCCATAGTAAAAAGAGGATGCATAAAACTTATTTTTTTTAGCAAAACAATTGTTTTGACAATCTACATGGCCCAGGGATCCTATTTGAAAAGCAAAGATTGAAAACTTTGGTAATCTACAAGTACAGCAATAACCCACATCCTCCAATTTGTTCTAATGAGAAACAATATATGATTACTCACTCAAAATTGGCTGTTGGCACTATCATAATACAAACTGTTTGTTGTTTGTTTTATTTTCTGGCTGGAGCCAGAAAACCAATGAAGTATGGGGTTTATATGAAGAATAAAATAGAAGCTGTTGTATAGTGGGATGCATGATGAAAAATGCAGTGAGGAAAAGGCTGAACTGTGAGGGTCAGGTAGGGTGTGTCATTATACACAATTTGACATTAAAAAATCTGTGTGAAAGAGTGGGTGTAGAAGAATTATCTGAAAGGGAAAAAAGAAGTCAACCTACAGATATATGCCAGGGAAAAA
>VZTL01057086.1:0-30684 GCA_013400535.1 Scopus umbretta | reverse complement strand
TAAAAGATCTGGGAGCTTAATAGTAATAGTAATGATGCTAAAGAATAATATGCATGCATGAGAAGGGTTTATTATATAAATCAGCCTAGTGAATGTTGACTGGGTAAGCTTTTCGCTTGTGCTGCACAGCACAGTATTTGAGCCTGCTGAAATGTGTAGGAAAAACACTGTCTGCACCCTATTAATACTGTTTTTCTGGTTCAGATTACCTCAGCTACATTGAGTCCTAAGGTGGCACATGATCAGCTGCTCTTCAAGAATGTGTTTACCTTGCTGCTGACATGCAGCCCATGCCACATTTTCCTTTAAGTACAACCTCAGGCCACTATTTAATCACCTGCCAAGCCCTTTAATTTGGCAAGAGAGATGTTTGAAAATGACATGTAAAAAGTGAACCTCCAGTTACTCTATATTTGCAGTACTTCAGCACAGTGCTTCTCTTGCACAATAGCATTCTATTGCAAACTGCAGCCACGTCAGGTTGCCTGCATAATGCCTCCAACCCCACGGCAAATCCATGGGAAGTAATGCAAAACTAGAAACTCTTTTTTAGTAACTTGCTTGCCATTTCTGCCTCCCTTTTAATCTCATCTGCAGCTTCCAGAGCTGCTTTTTTCACACTGACTCCTGTTTGTAGGATTTGCAATTAAAAAACCCAAATATATTCAATATATATTCAAATATATATAAAAATATATATTCAAATGTATTCAAATCATTTATAGTGTAACTTAAACTGATGGATGTATGAGGATTCCTGATGAAGGGTTTCAGGCTGTATCTACTGGTGATTTGTTGCTCCCTGGAGTAAGAGCTAAGCACTTAGCATTGGTTTTCCATGGTTGATAAAAGCCTTTGTTTAATTGCCATGCCCTACCAGCATTGGATCTCCAGTACTTGGTGAGAATCTGGTTTTGAATGGTTTTGTTTTAAAGATCATGATATGTGCTTGAGCCGTGTGGAGATACCAAGCAGTCCTGCGTGCGTTGATAATCTATTGAAGAATGTGGGCCAAGTTGTCAAGCTCTTCCTGAAACCCACAGAGTTTTTCAGGTTTCTCAGGAAATGTGTCGCAAGCAATCCTTCTGAAAATTAGTTCTAGTTTCTCAGAGAAGTGCTTGAGTATATCCCTACCAAGACTGTTTCAGTGCATGAATAGTGTAAGCAGGTGAAAGGCAGGTTAGCCTCTCTGCAGTGATTATCATGACTGTTTCCCTGTTTGCTGCTTAAGCCTCCCCCCTCTTTTACAGGCTTTCTTCTTCTTGAAATGGTAATAAATATTTTCTTAAAAACACAGATACCATTTCCAGTGTCTGAGGGTGACCTCCTGGTACTTGCATGCTTTGCAGTAGAGCCACCGCACACCCATTGAAATTTGGTTCTGCTCCCCTTTACTTTCAGAAGATGATACCAAGATTTTGATATGGTTGATGAAAACTGAATATATTATTCAATAGTGAAAAGGCTGCACAAAGCAGTCCAGGAGATACTGGAAGGTGTTTCCAAAAGCAGATTTATTTATTACTTAAATGAGAGTAGAATTGCAGATTGCAATTGATTTTTCAAATTTTTTGGAAACATAGGCTACAAAATAATGATACTGCTAATGACAGGTGCACGGATAGCTATTTACTGCTGGATTCTTAGAAAAATAATCTCATTATGGGAGTTTATTAGAAAATATTTTCCCTTCTGCATTTAAGAAGTGATTATGGTTGCTAAGTCACTCTTAATCATTATTTGATGATCTTACTGTACGTAATATTTTCCATCTCAATCTGAATTCAGGTATTATTTTTGTTCCTAGAATTCTCTCTTCAACTATTCTGCATATTTCTGAGAATAAATTAACCTAATATAAAAAGAACAAGTGCAAAAAAGGCAGGTAATATGCAAATCTGTATTTGTAGTATGGTAAACAGTCATATGGAAGAGGAAGTTGGAAGATTTTATTTATGGAAATTTAGGTGAAAATTACGAGGTTTATAATGACTCAGTAGCATAAGTGTTTACTTAAAGAAAGCAGAACTGACCCCACAAGCTTCCCCTGCCCCCCTCAATTCGCTGCTTTTTCACTTTTGGATCCTTGTTCTTTGGGGTTATAACCATCTCTGAAAAATGAAGCTTGAGACATGGCCTCATATATAATGGACTATATATGCTAACACTGAAGAACTGTAATGGAATAGTTCGTCTTTGTTAGCTTTGTCATTCTTGTACGTTCTAGGATAGAGCTTATAAATCCCAAATGACCTCTACCTGACCAATATTTATTACACTTTTAGAAGGCTCTGCCTTTACGTTGAAAATATGATTTCATGAGGGAACATGTTCTTTTGCTTCTTCACTCTCTTTCGCAGAGTGTGTATGCATGAGTATGCACAGATGATAATTCTATATGGTGTTCCCCTTCTGTGAGCTTGTACATGCATTTTCATTTTTCAATCAAAGTTTCCATGAATTTCATATTGCAGGCTGGCTTACTGCAGGCTGTAAATATAACAATGTGACCTTTTAGAGTGATGTTTTTATTTATATACCCTGCATAGATAGGAAAGGGAACTTCCTTGCCACCATACATAAAGAAATATTGAGGGATTTTCTAAAGTAATTGGAGAAGCAAAATATGGTAAGTCATTCATCTTCAAGCCCGAGTAATAGTTTTCTTCACAATTTTCTGCACATATGTATTCAGACACAGAGAAATAAGATAAGCAGAAATAGAGACTAAAAGCTTCAGAGGATAAGTAATTATTCCAAAGCCAGATTATATGAGGTGGAATGGCCAGCTTTATGTATTCAACAAAGTAAAAAGTTACCCAGGCATCAAACTTTTACCAGCTACTGGGGCTCAGATCAGAAACACTCATGGTCTGCATGTGTGTATTGTGGTAATGCTTGTCCTGAGATGACCAAAGAGGAAAGCTGAAACTTCAGCCAGAATCCATCTTGGTTTCTGTAAGCATAGCTGATAAAAAAGGTGTGCCTTCAAACCTGGCTCTTTCCCGAGTTGTGAGAAGCAAAGCAGTACAGTATGAAAGTCCTTGGGGATTTACAGCCTTCCATCTTCTGCAGAGACTCCTTTACCTATGAAACACAGTGGAATGGGGGTGTGTGGGGGGATGTTCTCCAGTTTCCTCATATTGAAGAACTCACAAAAAGCATGCAAGATCTCTGCTTAGTATTTTCTGTCTCAGGAGTTTAAACTACGTCCCAAGAAAATGTCCCAGCCACCATCACAGCGTCCTGGTACTCTGCAGCTGACGTATTTTCAGCACTGGTGAAGATGTTCTACTGTCCAGAAAATAATTGGAAGTTTATTGATGCAAAGCCCGTGAAAGTGAAGGAGAGGCGGGAAGAGAAACGTGGGAAGATTCTGGAGGGTAATGACTCATCTGGCAGGGCTCTGCGTTCCTGTCCCTTCTTCAGCACCTGGTGTAAATTTTACCTTATGCTTCAGGGAGTCTTGTTTTGGCATTCTATTTCTAAGATGAAAGAGGAAAGTAATGCTATCTGTGTGTGGGGAAAAAAAGAGGAGGAGAAAAAAAAAAAGAAGGAAAGTGGAAATGCTTATGTATGAATCGTGTGTAAGATGTTTTGCGAGGCTTATTTTTCTTCAACCTGTAAAAGGAACCATCAGATGTTTCACTGGGATGACTAGAGGCTGGAAGACTAATACTGAAAGAAAATCCTCTACAGTCCAAGAATCAGTGAAACACTTTTTGCTTGCCTTGTCAATCAAATTAATAATATTTTTGTCTGTAGAGTATTATCTATTTTTGAGTTTTTATATTTTTTATTTTTTTCCATGAGGAAAGAAGTTGAATTTTGCTTACGATACTGTGGATTGCACCTACAATTTTATTTTAGAGCTGCATATCTGACTACAGACTCACATTGCATTGTATCTGGAATACAGGATGTGGAAGAGGAGATCTGGATATGAATACTTGGTGTAGTCCCATTTCTTCAGCAAATATTCCTCTTCGTTAAGGGCCAGTTTAACACATACTCTGTTGTTATGCAGCACGTACATAGCTCTCAAATCCTGGGCAGTATAGTTTTCCTGTTCCTCAGGAATTTTATCTTGCAGTAAACCTTACTTTGTTAACAGTAAACAATTGTACAGTGATAATCTAGCATGGGAAATCATTACTTCAGTAAAGAAATACCCACTTTTAAAAATGAGGGATTTGGAGTCATGCCTGCAGCTGTGATCTAATTCCTAGAAATACCTTTTCTGTTACTGTTAAATAGAGGATATTCAGATATCCTCTTTTTACTTGGAAAGAGGCCAATAAGATAAGTATATTAAAAAAAAAAAATCTTCTAAGAACCTAGTTGTGTTTGGAATAGTCTGCTGGGGAATCCCTGTAGCAGTGCTTAATTTTGCAGGATTTTTACTAACCTCTGGTAGGTAAATCAAGTACTAGGAGTTATGGGTGCAAGAAGCATTTGTATTAGGTAGAATTCTGGCATAGTGTTGTGGAGTCATTTGGCAAATTAATTCAACGTTCCAGATAAAATGTGCCATAATATACTCAAGGTATTCTGTATTAATTGTTAGTAATAGAGTAATAATTAATAATTATGCAGTAATAATTGATACAGTAATAATGAGATTCAAAACCTGTAGACAAATTTTAAAGCTTCATGTCTAATCATGTGACAAGCCTGCAGGCACTCAGCATGAGCTAAGTTTACTCATCTTTTCCCAAACATTAGAAGGACTTGATTAAGGCAGAAACAACTGGAAAATGGAGCTAAATGTATCTGCTGATGTATTTAAGTGCAAAGGAGGGCAGTCTGGATTCTAGGGTTGAATGTTATGTGTCCTTCCACTTTGTAAAACAATTTCCCAATTTCCTTTAATGTTCATGTTTCCGATGTACAGTGATAACTGGGGTGGTTTTCTCAAAGTCGCAGAAGTAGTTTATAAGAAATGCCTTTTCTTAAACTAGTGAGCTGGGAGAGTTGCTAATCCTAAAAGTGACTACAAGAAGAATAGTCTGAAGTTTCTCCTCTCATGGGTTTCCCTGTGCATTCGTCTCTTGGGTGCTTATCAAATGTGACAGAAAATAACATGCACATTTTTTACAGGTACTGTTCTGCTGACTCGAAAAAAACAAAACCTTGACCTGTTCCCATGATGTTGGTAACAGGAACTATTTCAGGTTATATTAGTGTTTTGCTAAAAAGAAAATCTATTTTTTTAATGACAGTGGAGGTTTTGCTTGTTCTTTATTATCACTTATGTAAAATTAATAGGAAAATTTTCTCAAAATGATCTGCTGGCTACAACTGGCTGCTGCCAAAATGCTTCTTTCTCACTTCGGTTGGCTCCTCACAGACATGAATTGATCAGTAGGGATCATGCAGTAATAACAACAATTTTTATCCCTCCACACGTATCGCTTCTGGAAAGTTTTTAAATTCATTTTCCAGTTTCTACATTGCATATTTAAATTTGAATGTAGTTAATGACACAATATTTTTTCTTGTTTTTCCTGTATAATTTTAACTTTTATTTTCTTAGGTACTTTCCAGCTTGCAATTTTTTTTTCCAATTTCAAGAAGATGTTAAAATTTTACAAAAGTCCTTACCTAAGTTACTGGATATCAAGTCTATTGAAGTTAGAATGATTTTCAATACATTACATACAAGATTTTTGTCACCTTCAGTTTATAGCCACTTCACTTAACCCACCAACCCCCCCAAAACAAACAAAAAAACAAAACCAAGAAAACAAACCAAAACCAAACCCTACAGTTTCCCCTCCTAAACTTCTCCAAACAAACAAAAAACAAGCCCCTTTTCCTATGAAATTTTCAGATAAGATGGGATCTATAATAATAACATACTTACTTAATATCAGTATTCCAAGTTTATATGTGTTAAGTGATAGAAATAAAGGCAGATACTTTGAATAATCATTTTTTATTAGATTCTTCCAGTTTTGACAGGCAGCTAATTACTGAGTATCTGGTCTGAGCAAGTCACTGTACATGTGCTTAATATTCCTTAATCTCTAAAATGGGAATATCATTATTCACTTTCATATGGCTTTTTATAAGTGGTTCTTGACAGGAGATAAAACGAATGCATGGTTCTAGACTTCATTAAAAGCATCAAAGGTCACACTAGTTACTCAAAAATATTTGTGAAGTTGGGGTGGTCTGAGTTATAGCAACTGTGGACATGGAGCTGGAAATTATGCTTCATTTATTTCTTCTATCGTTATTTCTTTAAATTTTAGAGCAATAGGTTCTCAGCCTGAGATTTGTAAGTAGCCTATTGTGTAGTACTATCTTAGGAAGTCTTCTACAAATGTGGGAAAGAGGAAGGGAATACTTGGTTTGAGAGGTGTCTGAGACATCCACAGCTTATGGAAATAGCTCAGCTGCTGCCTCACCTCTTACCTTTTAAGTTTGCCTTGTAAGAACACAAAAATAATAGGAGCCATGGAAGAAACAGCTGTTCTTCATTCCTTACGCAGTTCATGTCTTAAAAGTAGAAATGATGGCTTGATTTAATTGGTTTTTTGTTGGTTGTGGTTTTTTTTTTTTTTTTTTACAGACATATATTACACCCTGGAAACTACTTTTTAGCAGAACTTGACTACATTTAATTGGCTTGCAGTGAGGCTTTGGGAAATGTAAATTCACAGGCATTTCATATGACAGTGGTATAATTTTAAGAAAGCTTTATATTGCTGAAGAACTGTAGGGTTATTAAAAACAAACCATGAAGTCAAATTCCAGCAGAGAACTGAAGGAATTTTAAGCATACCTTTTTGGTCCTATTTGGTTTGTTTCATCGTCCTGGTTTCAGCTGGGATGGGCTTAATTTTCTTCCTAGTAGCTGGCATAGTGCTGGGTTTTGGGTTTAGGATGAGAATAATGTTGATAACATGCTGGTGGTTTAGTTACTGCTAAGTAGTTATACTAGTTGAGGATTTTTTCAGCTTCCCAGGCTCTGCCAGGGGCACAAGAAGCTGGGAGGGGGCACAGCCAGGACAGCTGACCCAACCTGGCCCAAGGGCTATTCCATACCACCTGATGTCACGCTCAGTATAGAAACTGGGGGAGCTGGCCGGGGCTAGCGATCGCNATCCTCCGCATGATGTAAGAGAGAAAGAGGTTGCATATGCTAATTTTCAACTGCAATGTCAATTGCGCTCTACAGGACAGTCCTGTCTTGGCAAGAAAATGGGCTAGATGACTGTAAGACTAATTTGTTTGGTTTCTCCCATGACCATTGGAAGAGCATGTTTGTGTGTAGATTTGCTGAATGCCTCTTCTCTGGCAGAATAAAAACCTGCTCTAAAGGACAGAAAAGCTGTTTAAGGAAAAGAATAATTTCAGAGTCAGCCTTTGCACTTTCAGACAGACACATAAAAGTTTTTCACTGCTGCTTTCGTCCCTGTTGTTACTTAATTCTTGACTGTGGCATTCATAACGCTATGCGTGGGATCAGATAGATTTTTAAAAGCAATGTGTTTAACAGGTGTCTGTCTGCATTTCTCTCCGATACCCAGAGAAGGTGTGGATGCCCCATCATTGGAAACGTTCAAGGACAGGTTGGACGGGACTGTGAGCAACCTGATCTAGTGAAAGATGTCCTTGCCCATGGCAGAGGTGTTAGACCATAATCTTTAAAGGTCCCTTCTGACCCAAACCATTCCATGAGTCTATGATATGTTGACTCAGCACCTCTCTGTCTTATTTTTTACAATTAACAGAAGGCTGGATTTGTATGCTGTGGTGCTCAAGAAATAATCTCTTATTCCTCTAATACCCTCCCAATGGCAGTCTTTAGTGTCACCACCTGTATTTCAGTGTTGTAAGCCAGGCTGCTCCTACTGTGTGAAATGATTAAACTATCTGGAGCAAAAGGCTTGTGTAAATTTTGAAGTGAAATAGGAGGGAAAAAGCGGAAAAACGTCCTCCAGAAAAATCTCACACTGTAATCTTTGCACTTTTATGTCGCTGTGTGCGTATGTGTATGTAGGCATATGTTTGTGTATTGACAACAGCTTTAACATAATGGTAATCTCATTCTCCACAAAGTTCAGCTGCTAGTGGAGTAAGGTGCTGCAGATGCTCCACGTCATAAAGATATGGTTTGGCAGCAGTCTTCCCTCCATCTCTACCGAGCAGTCTGCATCATTTGATTAATTAAAGCATTAGTTTGTCTTTCAAAAATTATGAAGCAGAATTGCACATAGAGGCAGAGCAACGAGTATGAGAGTGGAAGACAGCAAGCAATGACAAATGCTCAACAATTTAGGGGTGGTTTAGGATGCAGTCGTTCTTGTTGACATTGCTTTGTGAGGTGTTCTTGCATTCACAAGTAGGGGCTAATGAAAATGATGAAATAGTATATCAAATCAGTGTTTGCTCTGGTTCGAAGACAACATATAAGTAAGCTCTGAATGTACATTATAAGGTTTCTTTTTAATATTGTTTTCAAGAATGCAGATACTATTCAGCAATTTATGAACATCACACTAACATTCTGTATGGGTTATTAATAATGTGGCAATAATATCTACTAAACCAGATGCTTTTCACAGCTAGACCCCAACTTGATAGTTATGGATATGATAGAAATCACAAAAAGCTTCTCATTATTATCAGCTCATTTGTTGTATAACGAATATGAAGCTATTATCACTGTAGTTAATCACCACATCAAGTTCATAGTGGAACAGTGCACAGGAGATATCTTAATTCTTATCCTGTGAAAGGTACATTGTGTATAAAATGTATTGTTTGTATGATAATAATATTGTGCGCTGCTGCATCTACAGAAGTAGATAGCAGCAGTCTCCAATGCCACAACAGCCATTTGTGTAGTATTTTTCAGTTTGCAGGAACAAATTATTTGTGGCCCTGCAATTTGTGCAATCAGTTAGTTGGCTATAAGGAATGCAAGATGTATGTCAATTGTTGCTCCTTTGATACAGTAGTTTTTACGCTCATTTTCTACTGAAGGATCACTTAAGTTAATGAGAATGTAGAGTAATTGGGAAGGGATTTTATTATTTACCAGGAGATTTTCTAGAATCGCCTTTTTAAGATGCCTTTGATTATATGTTGCGTAGAAAAAAAATGTGCCTATATAAATGCATTTTTAGTAGGACCTCGATGTTTTGCCTTCCTCTCCTTCTGCCTTCCTCCTCCTTGTACTCTCTAGCCAACAATAACCCTTCCCAAAAAGGGACTGGCGAATGACAGCTGTTTTTAATGAGATTAACAGATGAGATCAGCAGATGATTTTGACAAATTGTACCATTTGTTGTATTAAATATAAGTGTAAAATGGTGGTTTAGAACAGGCGAACAATTACAAATGCCTGTCAGGGTGAGCTTAAAATAAATCAACAGTGATTGGAAAGTGTTCGTGCTTATGCATACATGCCTGGTGGACAGTGTGAATAAGGTGGAAAAGACCTTAGAGTCTGTTCTTTCCAAATGTAAACATAATTCCTGATGACACTCACTTGTATCCACAATGTTGCAATAGAATTAAGCAGGAAAAAAAAAATAAATTCCAAGGTGTGTACTAGTACTGTGAACTGTGAGAGCAGTAATTCTCAAAATTTCCAAAGTGCTCCACAGATCTCCAACACCCGTTGTGGCCAAATGAATTGACCCTAGACTACCTCTAAATGTATTAAAATTAAATTTTGTAAAGGCAATGCAAAGACAATTGGTTCCATACCTTCAGGCTTGTGTTTCAGCTTTCCTAGAGATTCTATATTGCTTTATAATTAATAGGTTTGACATACAATACCCAAAGCATTGGCTCTTACTGTATGTAAATCCGTTCAGAAAAGCTTATAAAAAGCTGACTCTTTATTTTCTTTGTCAACCTGTCAAACCACCTTAATGCTTCCAAAACTGAGTGTAGTATACTCTAGAGAGGGAAAAAAAAAAGTAAAAGGTGTAATGCAGTGGAATTTCCTCCTGTAGTCAAATAATTTAAAACAAATAACAGCCTTCACAAACAAGCAGAGCTATATTGGTTGTTTTACTGTGAGACTGGGACATTAAAAAACAACCGTGCTTCAGCAGAAGAATAGAGAAACTTTTCTGTGTTTAGATAACTGTACTTTTCTTATTTTAACTGTATTTGAAACAGCCTTTGCCTGTAGCAATTTGCCAGATTGAAAAACCTGTAAAATTCCCCATTCACCTCTTTGTTTCAAATATTTAAAGTTAGAAATCAAAAAGCAACAAAGAGAAGGAATTGCTGCATCATTTACACGGTGTTCCAGCCATATAGCTGCACTGAGAACAGGGGGTTAATCGCTCAGAAAAGGTACAGAAATGGACTGTGTATTTTTATGGTAGAGCTCCCAGAGTGAGCAGAGGTACCTTCTGCAGTGGTTAGAGTAAGTGGTTCCACACAAAGTTGGCAGCACCATGTTATGCACAGCAGAGAGTCCCATTTTCAGGTGTGATTCGAGGGATTATTCATATGCCTAAAGTTAGACTTGTGCATACAAAGCTTTTTCTGAACTTGGGTGTGAATGGGGGAACATGGTGGAAAACACTTTGATTTGCCAATCCAGCTCATTAATCTTTATCTGTTGCGTCCAACTAAAAGGACAGTTTCTCTAATTCCTTAAATACCAGTAACATACCACTCATTTTTATATGTCCACCAGATTGCAGAACAAGATGGCAAGATTTGCAGGAAGCGTAGCTTCCCTTGAAAATAATGTGGATTTTTTGGTTTTGGGGTGGTTTTCTTTCATGTATTCCAATTAGTTGTGGACCATCTATTTCCTAATTTTGCAATTTTTTTTTCATTAGTTTAAAAATGAATGCAGTTGTGGTTGATCAGAGAATGTGTTTTGGAGATAGCAGCGACCTGTATGCAGGTGTACATAACGTATGGTCAACCACTGTCAGCAATCTTGGGGAATAGACAGTAGGCCTGATGCTTCTTTCACTTGAGCACTCTTGCATCAGTGGTAATACAGAAACTTCGCTGCAGGCTCTCTGGTCTCGCATGTGCCTCTTAGTCACAAGTGAACCTTCCATATGTATATGTAGATGTTAATGTTGGCAAATACATTCTGTTAAATTGATTATTTTAATTTTCTTTCACTTTTCTGATGAGAACTAGTGAAACATACGTGCTGATGTATTGTTCAGTTTCTTGAGCTGTGCTTGTAAAAATACGAGATACACAAAGTAGAAGGAGAAATCCCGTCTACAGTTTGGCAGGCAGGGGGACGTTACTTTTTCTGCAGAATGAGCTGGCACAGGTGCTCCTAGGCCTACCCTGCTCTCTCTTTCACTGTCATTGTGGGAACTGTGAAAGTCTTGAAAAATTAAAACAAACAAACAAACAGCGTTTTCAAAAATTTCAGCTTGGCCTAGATGCATTCTGGTGCCGAGATCCCTGTGGTGCAGAGCAGAGAGCCTCTGGGGAGCAAAGGCATGAGGCTGGTGACTTAAGATGCAAGGGATTGGCTCTGCCCTGAGCACAAGTCCCACGTTGGCCCTGTGTGAACCAGCCGCGGTCCCCAAGGGCTGGGGGGCTTGAAGGCCAAGCCCTGTGCCATGCCTGGCATCCGCAGTGTGATGTGGGAGGTAGCTGAGGACACATCTGCTGGAAACTCCCTCCTGATACAGAGGAGATGGAGGATTTCCACTCCGGCTGCAATGACAAAACCAAGCTTACTGTGCCCATTCTAAAGGGTTTCTAAAATTTAGTCTACTTAGGAGAAAGAGGAAGCATGCTGACGTTTCCCCTTCACTGACAAAATCAAGATGTGATTGCATGTACTCGGCTGCCTGTCAGTCAGTAGAGAAACTTAACAGCAGTTCTAAATGTGTCACAAGTGAACTATAGGGTCCCGCTGCATTAGTGGATGCTGCATACTGTCATAATGGGAGCTACATACACAACGGAAGGTCTCTGTATCTGACCTTCTGAATTCCTACATGACTGCAGCCAGACTCTCAAATGCATCAAGTCCCTCTTTTTCTTGTTGACAATAATTCCATTATAATATAACTGGCCTTCTAAAGCTGTATGTATATATTCATTCAGTCAGACTATGTGGTATAGCCAGGTATTTGCTACTATAGTTAAAAATTAATGGATTCTACAAAAATTTTCCCAAGGCACTCATATGGTCTAGAAATAACATGGGATTTTATTCTACAGTGTATCTCAGGATCTCAAATACCAGTCTCACTGATTTAAGCCCTAAGAAATTAAAGTCTCCTAACCTAATTTCTTATGGGGCAGCTAGACCTGTGGTTATGTACTCATAGCTCTGCAGGACATCTGAGATGAGGTTTGCCATGAGGACTCAAAACCACCAGCTTCCAGTTCCGAGTGTTAACAGCATGGCCATCCTTCTCCATGCAGCTGCATTAAGTTTCTCATTCAGAATAATAATGCAATAGCAGCAGCTGAGAAAATACAGTGGAACTGGATTTAGACACTGAAACAGGCTGGCGGTATCGGTGGGACAAAGAATTTTCCTGGCATCAGCAGCTGCTAAGAACATCAGATAGTCACTCAAAAAGTTACTGTGTTTTGCATTTCCCCTTTTTCTTCCTTTTCTCCCCAAACATTCCTAGACTTGTGAACTAGTAAATTATTGGGCAAAGTGTATATTGCTTCTCTTGGTGAGGTATGTGTGCGCAACATTGTAAAGTAAAAATCAAACTATGTGCTGAAATTGAACTGTGACCTTAATTCACATTGGCATTTAATCTATGTACTCCCCCTCCTCTTTGAAATGAGGTACTTAATTTCCTGAGACTGATATGGGGCACTGAGGTCCAGAAGTGTCATACCTTCATAGATAATAAAATTATAGTATTTGAAAATACTGCAAGCAGCGGACTTTGTCCTTTCGTAGTCAATAGACAGAGGAACATTGGTTTAAATCTCTTCACTCTTTATCCTTGCAGTCATGACGCATTTCTCTCCCATTTTTACGTTTTCTGGGATGATTCCAGTAGACTGCGCAAATTGCTCTAGAAATAGCTGCTAATATCTAATTTGGATTATGTTTTTATATGTATGGGTCAGTAGGACAAGTGATCCTTGAAAAGCCTTTCTAATGATGTCATCGGTACTTGGTGAACTTATTGAGCATTTGTATGATTTGGCCTATATTCATTTAAATTGACAGATTTCTGGTGACATGGTCGAGTGCAAATGAGACAGTTAAACCCAAAGAATTCTCTGCTAAGCTACGGGACATTATTGATGTGCTGAGGGTGTTTAAAAAGCCAGTAGAGAATTACATTTGTGCTGTCCTCATCCAGATTCTGAAATAAAGCTGAAAGTAATGACATGCTAATAAAACGGGGAGCGGGGGGGAAGGAAGTGGTGCAAAGTAGTTGTTGTGTCAGCGTTTCGGCTCCTGATGCACTCGTGGGAATACTCCTTGAGTATAGCTAGAAATGACATGTTTGGTGTGAGGCCTGTTTGGCTGAGGTGAGCAGTGGGGGTGGAAGAGAAACAAACAGCACCTACTTACGTATAATTTGGAAAACTTTTTCCCTCTGTAAATAGTTCTGTTGCATCATTTTCTAGAGGGCAAGTGTCTTACAGCATCTGTAGGAATAATTTGCTTTTTCTTCTCAGTTGTTCATTACTTTAACAGTTTTCCCCATAGCTGAAAGGATTCATTTTGGAAATGTACTCCAAATAACTTTGTGGTCATTCCAGTTCTCTTATTTTGCAGCTGTACATGAGGAAATGAGAGAGTATGTAGCTCTCATTATAGAATTAATTTTAAAGTGTGATACCCTTTATTTGTTCATTTGGGTCATTTGTTTGTTTGACTTGGTTAAAAGACTATGTTTGAAACAATAAGCATCAAAACTTCAGTGTGATTTTGGGCCTCAGCAATGAAAGAAAATCATACCTAGTACAAAAGTAGTTAGGGCTGCATTTTGAGCTAGCTGTAAAAATTTCGATAGGCCTGTTTCACATCAGAAAATTCACTCCTGTCAACCAGAAGATGATTCCTGAAACCACAGGAAAAGGAAAATATTCCAGCAATGTTAGCACAATCCAAAAATGCCTTTTATCTTTTCATTGAAAAGGCTTTTATTTTAAAAAACAAACAAAAATAATAACCCCCATAACCCCCTCACCTCTGTAATGTAGAGAGTTATATAGACACATGGAATATAGTTGGAATAAAACACAGAGACCTGAAAATGTATATATGAGAATAGGAACAATTTCAGAATGATTCAGGGTTTTTGTGGTTTGATGGGGTTTTTTTGTTTGTTTGGTTTGGGGGTTTTTTTGTTGTTTGTTTTTTTAGTTTTCCAATTTTATTTGAAAACAAAAATTAAACTTTGAGAATCAGTTATGAAATAAAACTTCTCTTATCACTGTTTGACATGTTAATGCATGTGCTGCTGTGCACTGCCATCTCCTGAAAGGAGCAGTGTCATCGATGTTATATCTTAAAAGGCTTTATGTGGAGGAAAGTTAGATACTCTAATGAATAAGGCCTTAGCTTCTGAAGGAAGACAATCTAATTCCTGCTAGCATGCTCAAGTGGGAACTGTGGTTACAACTTCTTTTTCATTTCACCTATATATTATTTGTTTTACCTATGGAGATATTCCTACACTAGAGCTTAGGTAATGTCTTGTTTCTGTGACGTAGCTTGTTTAAAATGTAATATTGGTTAGAGGAGAAATTTTGAAATTTGTGTCTGATACATGGAGCTGTAAATGAAATAAGCAGTGGTCGGAGCAAAACTGGAGCAACTGTGCTACAGTAAGAAAGAGCATCGTTTGTGAAGGCTTCACAGAGTTTCATCGAGTCTGGTTCCTTATACGTACAGGTGCTGTCAAAGGTAGGATTTGTGTCAGGCTGAGAAATGGGAGAAAAAGCATTAGGGATATCTGTGTATGAAAGAAACAAGAAAGATTCTCAAGAAGGTTCATCGGTTGAGAAACTTGATGCTGGACTGGTGAATGCACTGTCTTGGGAATGGTTCTCTGCTGACCAGTGGAAGGGCTGTGGGGCTGAAGAGGACTTTTGGGGTGGCACATGCAAAAGAAACACTAGGCAACTTGGACCTTGCTGTATTCTCTACTCAGTAAATGATACGCATTATTCTGGGGACAAAGCCAGGTTTAAGATGGCATTTCACAGCTGTAGAATAAGAAGCTGTACTCCACAGTGTTGGCTGGAAGGTCTGCTTTGCCATGCTGTTCTGCAGCACAGTCAACAGCTGCCCAGTGTGTGTGTGTGCATGAAGCCTGTGCATGTTCACTTCCTTCCTGGGTGGCATTTGTTACAGAATTACTCTACAGGGATATAATTTGACTAATTACTTTCATTATTTTCCAATTATTTTTTTTTTCTGCTTAATTTTAACCTTGTTGCGTAGTAGCCACATGGAATTGTTCCTTCAAATGTTTATTAACAATGTTTGCTGGGCTGTGTTATTATCAGTATGGGTATATCCCCAAAATGAAGCATGTGTGGTTTTAGTTTGAACTGTTCCATGAGGTTAGAAACAAACGTATTTTAAGGTATATCATTGGACAAAGTCTTCTGTACCCTTAAAAGCTACCTGGAGACACAAATAGTCATCTTTGTGGAGAAGGCATGGTTTGCAGCATCTTGCATACCAAGCATATTCTTGGCCCTGTGCAGCTTTGCTTTATGGGGGCAAGGGAGAAAATGAATGTTTTCAGCTGAGATTTTCACAGAGATGACAGGTGAATGAGATGGAGAGGTAAAGAACAGCTGTTCCAGATGGCAGCAGCTTCAGGAGGGAAAATGCTGGAGTCAAAGCAGTCAGATTGTAGGAAGAGATGACGCACGTGTAGGATGAGTGGTGCTGGCAGGGAGATGAGTGTTGGAGGTCAGGGGGAAAAACATGATAAACACTGTGTATGAAGTTTATTTCTCTTAAAGTAGCCATTTCCTGCAAATGATTTTTTTTTCAGTTCTTTTCAGCACTGATTGGAGGTATTTACCTGAAATCATCAGTGAAATCACCACTTTCTATTATCTTTGGCTGCCTCACTGCATATGCTGCCTTAGTTGAGTTTTGTACTGACAACAGATACTCAAGAACCAATAAACCTGAAAACTGAAGAAACTTCATAATGATTAAATACAGTTTTCAAAATTCTGTTGTTGAAGCATCCTTTCTGTCTCTCTTATCTACTGCCTGGAAATGAAAGCTTTAAAGGTGCTTGAAAATGTAACAGCCCTGATTTGAGGGTTTTAAACAACATGGCATTCTTCATAGGATTGTAACAGTATAATTTGAGCCATCTCTGCATAAATAGTTTATACAAGAAGCAAATGTAAAATAATAGGAAATTAGTGATGCTTAAAGTGACATTATAGTTTAAAGAAAACAAAAAACCCTAAAACCTCTGGATTAGCCTTGGAGTTCTTTTTCAATACGCCTGAAGAACTGGCTGTGCGAATGTTGGACACCCTTACTCTGCCAACTCCTCCTGAGTTTAATGGTTTCATGTTTATGATGCTCTGCTTGAATGTTTTGGGGGAAAAGGCAGAAGAGTCACTTTCTGTCAGATTTATAAAGGCAGAAATTATTTTAATTAACCGCTTAAGTTTAATTTACCGACTTCAGGAGTCAGACGGTTAGCTGGAGTGGTTGTTTTACAAATCCAATAGGAATTAGACCTGAAATAGTTTATATCAGTTGCTGACCTGGCTATTGATCATAGCTGTCAATTCTAACTCATTTTCCCAGTGCTGCTACCATTTTAGGTTTATTCTCGCCTCACTTGAACTTTGTATTTTTTAATTGTCACTAGACATGATGTTAAATGTATATCCTAGCCTGTTGCAGTCATTCAATGTATTAAATGGCGTCTTTTGAAAGGTAATTAGTTCTCATTTCTTGGCTGGGTTCTTATACAGATAATTTTTTTTTGTACTTAACTAGATTTCCCCAATATTTCTAGCTAGAATCAATGATTATCTTCATTTTGTGTCTTAAATTATGTCAAAATGTAGAAATTCTGTGTATTGTGAAGTAGCTTCTGGGCTCTGTGTTGAGAGAACTGCTTTTCAGGAGTGAGCGAATGGATGATGTTAATAGTGTAAAATGTCTTAAGTGCTTATGGTTAATGCTTTGGGATACTGCAGGTGAAAGGTGCAACGTGATTTTTGTTCTTTTTTTTTGTTGTTGTTGTTTTCCCCCAGGGGCAATTTTTGATGAATCTGCCAAAAAAGATGAGGAAGTTTTTCGAATGGCAGTTGCTGACCTCAACCAGAATGATGAAATCTTACAAACGGAGAAAATCACATGTTCAGTGACATTTGTGGACGGCAACAATCCGTTTCAGGCGGTTCAAGAAGGTAGGACGTCTAAGCAGATTTCCTGCTGTTGTTTCTGCAGACACATGCAAAATACTACCCTGAGAGCTTCCCAGCTTTATGAGAAATTTGTAATTTTTGTTGGCTTCTTTTTATGTAGAATATCAAATATTACATGCCATTTTGGATTTACCTGCTATGGTTTGTGCTAGTCTACTGACTTCAAGCTATTATAAACATAGCTTTTATCTATTTTATAAGTAAAGACTTGAAAAATGTTGGAGAAGTCACACATGTTTTACCTACATATTCCCTCTTTGCAAGCTGTTCTGAAGTTATTGTCAAACCTATAAAGTCCTTACTTTATGACTTCTTAATACCACTTTTCGGTTTAATTTTGTGCAACTAACAGCACTTTGTTGGAAAACATAGGTGGTTGTGTGGATAACCTTTTCAGCACATACATATGAAAAAGTTACCTATTTTATAGGAGGGATAAGAGATAACCTGATGACTTGGGAAGCCACCTGTGTCCAATATGATTTTGTACTCAATCCGTCCTTTGTCGTTCCCCAATTACTGGACAAGAGATGAGGATGTTGCTTTGGGCTCCTGTGATAGCAGTAGGATGATAACAGGGCTCAATATTTGAAATCCCTCTGAGCTGGATTAGTAAATCACTGGTGTGACTGAGCAGTTGTCTGGAAAGGCAGTTCTATGAAGTCTTTAGAAATATGGATCCGAATTTCTTTCCTAAGCATTTGTTATTTCTTTGCCGTTCTGGCATGATAACTTCTGTCTGACACTCAGAAGGTATTTATTGCAGGCCTATTATGAAGTTTTTCTTAACAAGAAAACAAAATTTTGAGGACTTTCTATATCCTTATTGGCTCTGTATTGGCACTTGAGGTAGAAGTTGAGATTTAAGCAGCAAACTTGCAAACAATTGCTCTCATACTTCTGAAATCAAAGGTTAGTACCTGTTTGGCTTCAATGGACTATTGACAAGGCAATGTTAATGAAAAGGTCTTTAATGCTTATATGACAGTTTTGTCAGTGACCTTCTTAATTTTTGAGAATTTAAGAATTTTTTTTTTTGTTAAATTTTACAAGTGGATAGGGCTGTGTAATGAGGAGCATTACAGTCTGGGCTTGATAAGGCTGAGGCAGAAGAAGTTATTTTGAAAGTATTCCAATCAGAATCAATTCAATCTATTTCAATCTGAAAAGGCCAACATAAAAACTGAAGCTATCTGATACTTTTAGAATCCAAAAGGGGGAAATGGGTAAGTGAGGTCAGTCTTTTTTTAGATGCTTGCTGCACTGTTAATATTTAAGCTTTTTCCCAATTCATCCAGGATGGCTAATGTTACCTGATGCTCTGTGATTAACATTGATTAACACTGAAGCTTAGCGATTAATTTCCTTTATCGTTGATAGAGCAGTTGCAAATTATTTCACAGAATGATGTTTTAAGCAACTTATTCCTAACTTAAAGAAAGTGGGAGAGTTTCATAAAGTAGAACATTCCAAAGGAGTTAATGACCTGATATTTCAGTATTCAATTACTTTTTTTTTTTTTTGCAAAAATTACAATTGTCATTTTTGAAAATATCTTGCTATAGTCAATATTTGGAATGTGAATGGAGTAGATTTGACATAAATTTTATTATTACGTGCTGAGGGGGGTCTGTTGTCATATTGATGAGTTCAGGAAAGTATTTGCCAGTAAAATCTGGTTCTTGTAAATGCATGGCCACATACAGCTATATGGCTAGCAAAGCCTCATATTCACTATCTTTTAAGTTCCCTGTGTTTTCTTTGGCATAATTTGAAGGTTGCATCTTGTGCATGCATATATCTGTGAAATTTTGCCTGATGAACTCTTTTACCATAGTTAATGTGTTTTCTTTTGATTTGTTTTAACTGAATACAGGCATAAGCTGCACTAATGTTTCAATTACTTTGTGCCAGTTTCCTCGCTTTCTCCTTTCTTCCACATCTTTATATCACTTGCCTCCTGTTCTTAATTGGATTTTTTACAAGTGTTAGTAGCAGGGAAGGGGACCTCTGTAACCGTTGCCACATATTTCACGGTTTATCCCTTGGAAAAAACACTTAGCCAAAATGCAGTATACTAAACACCAGAAAAAGATAAATTAAACACTCAGGCTATTTCAGGCTATTTATTTTAGAAATGCTAAAATGAGGCTAAATCTCTTGTTTATTAAATTTTATGGCACTTGGTATGCCCAAACTTGCCGTTTCCATGCCAGCATGACCTTTTCCTTGGAAGCGTAGTAACACTAATATGAGTACGAGGTGCCATGGCCTCTCCTATCAGGTAGAACCTAATGTGCAAAATTTTACTAGTTAGTTATTATTACATTCTACTATTTATTTATATTATTGTTTTATATAAACTGCTAGAAGTTTGCTTTGGTTTTGTTTGCAATATCTGTTTTTTTAAATGGTTTTGACTTTTTTCATCTTGTCTCAACTACGGAATAGCCTTTAAAAAAAAGAGCTTTTAATGTTTGGTAGAATGTTAATTTAAAGCATTAGAGCCATAATAATAAGTTCCAATTGGTCTAAATTTGTCTAAAATATGTCCCTTTTAGTAAGTGGAGAAAGTTCTTCAAAAACTTGCCTAGGAATTTGAATTTCAAAAAACAAGTCACGAGCAAAGATCTGATAAAACAAGACATTACGTATAGAGGAGATATTTACAAATTTATTTTTCATCACGATCTACTAATGGACAGCATGTATTATTTCTACCTTTTATTTCATTTCATTAGCAAAATTAGCAAGTAACTCCCAAACAATGTAAACAGAAACACTCAGATAATATTGATTTTGGGATGTAACAATAATTAATTTGAGAGGATCAGGTGCTGTGCAGTACTTACTCTTCTTCCCTCTGAATCTGTTTTTATAAATTATTATGGTGTCCTGAAATGTCTTCCATTTGTACCGCAGGGCATCTCATTAACAGTTCTGATTGGAGCGGTGAGAGTGTATTGCAAAGCTGAATGGTTTTATCCTAGAAGAGCTGTGAATGACATGCCCCGTAATATCACTGGAAGTGCCCTCAGGGACAATTTATAGGCATGTTCTAGTGCACGTAAATAGGAGGTGAAACTGAGTTTCTTAAGCTGGGGAAATTTTTCTCCCTTTTGGTATATGCTTCATCAGAGAGAGCTGATAGTGAGCATGATGCATGCGGTTTACTGTGCAACTCGTTTGCATGTCAACATCGTGCGGTGGCATGGGCACCCATCAGGATGTGATGAGGTTGAGGTTGCCCTGCAAGGTTGGAGGCAAGGCCAGGGCGAGCCTGGTTGGCAGGTTGAGGTGAGGACCAGCAAGGCGCATGGCCAGGTGTGCATAGCTCCAGTCTGATGGGCACAGGGGAGAGTTTGCAGAGGAGAGTGGCTGAGAAGAGTGGCTGAGGCATGTAGATGGTGCATCCCAGGCCCTCAAGGCAGCTGCAGCCCAGTCACTGAACTGTGTCACAGTGACGTGCACCTGTGGAAGTGTCCTTCCTCTATGTCTGTCTTTCTTCAATACAAAATACTTCACAATATTTATAATACCCTTTTATGTGATGTCTCGAAATATTTGTGTGCTTGTGTGATTAGAGAGAGGACGAATATTGTGGCTGGCTTTTTTATCCTGTGCCCCCGTTGGGTGCTACAAAGGGAAAGCAGGAGTTCAAGTGTTCTTTGTATGGACGATGAAGGAAGTAGGGATAGTCAGTTTTTGCGTGGTAGTAAGTTGGTATTTTAGCACTACAAAACAAGGAATTATGATGCATATATAATAATATATATTAGTGTAAACTTTACTTCCTTTCTTGTGAGACTTCAGTTTACAGCAGAATTTAAATAGGGGTGGGATAGGCCTTCAAAAGGTTTTGCGTTATACAATATACTTAAACTGTAATTATTTTTGAAGAGTCACATTTCTATATGACTTTTTAATGGACTGGCTTGTTGTTGTTTTTCTTTCCCTGGGAAATTAGGTCGAAATAAATACATTGCTGCTTTCTTGTTTGTCAGAAAATCATTGTGTTCTCATATCTTTCTCTTACTTTTATTATTCTGGTGCTTACTTCAATATACTGATAATTAAAGCCTAAATTTTATGGTTCAAAGCCTGCTATTTCCTCCAGTCCTTAATTTCTCATTAATAATATGATCATATAGTTCCTGAATGGCTAATGTGAAATACGCAATAGCCTGTGCATTTTTGGGGGATTCTCTGCTGCGTTACCTTGGTAGACCTGACAACTAAAATCTGTTTCAATCTGCTGCAAATGATTCTCCAAACCCTCCTTGTCTTCTAAACATTTTTCACAAAGTCGTATTCTTGCAATACTGATTTACTTAGATTTGGGGGAAGGTGTTTTCCATTGATGCAGGTGTTATTGTCTGCCATAATTCCTATCCCAAGACAAGCGGAGGTGGTGGGCTGGCGGGGCTTTGGTAACTTGAACCAGAGGTAACACTTTGGCTTGTGCTGATCTGCTTCCTTGGGCAGCACAGTTCCTACAGCCCCCATGCTGCCATTTCCACTTGCACACCAAGAGTTACAGAGCAAACTCTGCAGGTGTTTGCAGTGCTTGAGGCATCTGCAGCATCTGGAGGGTTGTTGGAGCTTGGCCAAGACCCATCTCCAGAGATGTGTAGGGTCCTCAGAGATCCATTGCCTATATTTTAAACCTCATGGTAAACACTTTCTTTTTATTTGATGCTGATATTTTTTTTTTTTAATTCTGCTCCTTTCTCCTAACTCCTTTTTTTGACAGTATCATGTTTTACCTATCTTAAATGGTATCTCTATACTAATCCAATGTTTTCTTCTATAGGCTACCTATAATGCATGACAAATAGATTTGACTGATGCTGTTCGAAATCTGCTTTGTTTGGCAAGTTTTCCTATTGCAATCATATATATGTGGGTTGGTTTGGTTTGTGGTTTTGGTGGGGTTTTTTTTTGTGGTTTGTTTGGTTTTTGGGTATGGTTTTTTTTTTTTTTTTTTAATCCAACCTTTTGTCATTCAGGTTAGTCACCAGAGTATGCTTACAGACACCAACTCAAGCCTCCATAATGGCTTTTGAAAGCTTATTGTGATCAGTGAAGTAAATAAGGCAGTGAGTCATAACTAAATGGGATTCAGCTGTAGAGTAACAGAGGTTTGTAGGGCAGCAATGTGTATGAAGGTCACATGCAGGATTTTATTCAAGCAAAGTTTTATGGTCAGAAATTATGGCCTGACGGATACATCTGCTTTGGCCTTTGGGACTATCTGAATGTAATAAGATTGTCCTTTCACATTTCTTTGATTGCTGTAGAAATGTGTTTAAATCCACAGATTTCATAGACTGCTAAACTTTCACTTTGTGTCACTTACTTCGTCAAATTTCTCAGCCTTCCTAGTGCTGTTTATTAACCAGTACATGTTCGGTTTGAGATTAAACCTTTACAGGGTTGCACTTCTTCACTGCCCTTCCATTTCATTCCAAGTTTGCTTTCTTATTTCCCAGTAAAATGGATTTTGATGTGAAGTGATATTACTAATACTGAGGAGGAAAAAAAAACATTTTCAACTAGGATTTGAACTATAAAAAGTTAAGGGAGAAGAAGAGAAGTATTTCAATAGTGATATAAAACTCCATTGTAAAATCAGAAACTCTTGGAAATGTTTGCAATTGCAAATTGCTTGTATCATCAGTACTTCAGAAAATACAGCAAAAAAATCTTTTGAATTACCTATCCTCTGTGCATCTGCATAATGTGCCAGCAGTGGTGGCACTGTGCCCTGTTCTCAAAGCGCTGGGTGAGAAGCCTGGTACTACACAGGCTTTGTTCTCATTTTAGTCCTGCTAACCCCACCAAATCAATCAGATCTCCAATTTGCATAAATGCGCCACTGGAGTCCAAGTGTTGGCAGCTTAAGAAAAAAGATTTTTCAACACTGGTGATAACATCATGACAGTTGGGAAGACAGTGGTTGCATGGGAGAAGGTCAGGGAGAAGGGAAGAGTGAGCATTGACTGAACTAGAAAAGGGAAAAGTAGTAGAGGCTTAGTCTAGGAGGAGCAGGATGCATATTTAACATATTTTCAGCAACAATTTCAATTTTGTGACCTTTCTTTGCCTGGAAGCAATCTAGCCAGAGCATACTGCAAACTGTAAAAGGGGCCCAGATTTATTTTGAGTAAGGCCTTATACGGTTACAGCAGTTACAGTAATTGGAAAACTTCCACTGCTCTCCAGTCTTTGAATTTTGGTCTCCAGTGTTTTCTAGTTCCTAATTCTTTCTGTAGTAATGTTTTCTCCAGTTGCAAGACAACTTCCATTATCTTTGTTTCCAGTTTGAAAGCAAACTTTGGCAGCTTTAGTAAGCCGTACTAGACTTACAGATACTTGATAAAAAAATCCTTTATCTTTGGCTCCACAAAATCCCCTCAAATCCAAATAAATTAAAAAAAAATAAAAAATCAGTCTATCAAGAATAGATTTCTCCATGGTAGTGTAAGCAGCGTGAGAAACGTGGCTTGAGGAAAAGTGGTGCAAACCTCAGCATTCTTT
This sequence comes from Scopus umbretta, assembly GCA_013400535.1. Lineage (NCBI taxonomy): Eukaryota > Metazoa > Chordata > Aves > Pelecaniformes > Scopidae > Scopus > Scopus umbretta. The sequence continues at coordinate 6,765 of VZTL01057086.1, read as the reverse complement.
AGTATTCACAGGTGGCAAATCTAAAAAAATTAAACTACAGGTATTAGTGCGTTTGAAGAGCCTTTCTGAAGTATGCTTTCCAAATCACTGAGCCAAAGGGGGAAAAAAAGAGGGTTTCTACAGTGCAGGCTAGGGCAAGGTCCTTCCATCTTTTAATTACCGTTATCCATGTTGTCTCACAGAGTACTTAAAACCTACTGAACATACACTTTATACCTGCTACATGTCTTTGTTGTGCTTTAAGGAAAGAATATTAGTGTTTCTATGGAAACCACTTTTCTTTAGGTGACCAGGAAACCCAGTATTATCCCACTGTTATACTGGGCCGCATCACAGCATTCAGATGCAATGATACAGCTAGAGGTGTTTACATAGGACCACACATCAAACCAAAAACTAGTGTTTCAGAGTTTGCATTACCTACCCCACTATCTTTCTGTAGTCTTTTTTTTCCTTCTGCTTTCTCATGACTTTAAAACAGCAAGAGTGATTTTCCTAACACTGCTGCCATTTGCCGTTGCAAAGTTTGGCTCAACATTAATTTTTACGGCAGATGTTGACATTTCTATCAGAGCTTCCACTTTCAAATGACAGACAGGAATTTTAATAGGCTTGAAAGAATTTCCTTCCCAGGCTTTCGCTTAAAAAGCATGTGGCTGTGAGGCAGGCTGTTAACCTCTTTACCTCTTTTAAAAAGGTGATTCAAATAAATGAATAAATAACTGGACGAGTGTGATGCACTTTGGTGGAGTGCAGAGTGAATTTTATCACATTACTATACGATTAGCTAGATAGGCTGATATTCTGTAGTACTTACACTTTCAAAACCAGATTGGATCATTTCTGATTTTGCAATATGTATATTTCCACTTGCAGTTCACAAGTGCCCAATCCATGTTTTCGTACATTAGACACGGTGCTTCAGTCTGCTGTGTTAATGTACTCTGACACACTGCTAGTGGTTTACTTTTAAGAGAGCTATACAAAATTGTGATGTGATTAAATAATATCAGTAGTACATTTAAATGTTTAAAGCCACTGTGCCTGAAGGCTTTTGGGGTATTTTAATAGAAGTATAGAGACAAAGCAAATGAGAGATGCTTCATCTTCCTAAATGCCAATTATTTAGCTAGCACCCTAGGCTATCAGTCCCCCAGAGTAATCTTCTTAAATAAGTAATGGACACCCTATCCGGATCTCCTCCCCGTCTTTTTGTGAAGCGGTGTCTGCTAAAATCACTACAGCTGTCAGTCATCACTGTCCAACCAGAAATGTATATTCCCAGACAGGCCTCACAGCCTGCAAGCTTGCAGCAGGTTGTGGCAACTACCAGTCAATAAACTGCTGCATTCGATTGTGTTTTGCTGTACAGAGTCCTCCCAGCTCCTCTCATAAAATAATGTCAATTTGGGGTTTTTGCTCTGACTAAATTCTCTGAATTAAGCGAAAGTCACAAAGTCTTTGTTTCACCTGACAGTTTAGGTACAAATATGTATCTGACTGTACAGTTCTATTTTAGCTGTATGCATCTGTATCTGTGTTTGTCTAAAAGTCAATGTAATTAATTAATTTTAATTAATCTGTTGCTTAATTTAATTCTCCCCTTTGAGCCTTCCTTGCTTTTCTGCCTTCCCTTCTCAAATAACTTTTGTTTCATTTACAAGCTTTTTTGTTATTGTTGTTGTCTGTTAGCTCTTCGGGCACAGGCTGTATATTTAGTGAGTACACTAATCTGTATTTGAGGCAATTGGGTATTTATGTGATGCAAATAATTTTAAACATACTCCTCTCTCTGTATATTATCAGAGAAAAAGTGTACTTTATAGAGGACAGTAGTGTTTTAAAATCTAATTCTGATAATGAGGAAATGAGCCATGACACTCGAGGTGAATTATGAAGGTCATTCTCTTAGATGGGGAAATTAATTATGTTTTAGCCTGGTTCCCTGTTACTTAGACCCTTTATATTGTACACTACCAAGTAATTTTGACTAAATACCAATTTATGAAAAATTGTCTGAGCAAAAGAGAGCAGTTACAAGGACAGATTTTGAAACTAGGCAGTGTTTTATTAAAACACTAATCATATCAGAAAACCATAACCTTTCATGTTATCTTTTTGAAAGGACGTCTGCTGTGGGATTTTAATGCTCATTCTATTCTACTGTCGGTGTCCCTTTAGCTTCTGTGATTACTGACCCTTCCGAAACTTTATTTTCTCCTTAAAATCCAGTCTTTTGCAATTCTTCATTGTGTAGTCTGAAAGAGTATTGAGGTGAGCCAAGCCACTCTGGAGGATGCAGCCATTAAGGGGAGCACTTGCAGTGGGTGATGCAACAGGTAGTGTTGATGGTAATCAGAAAACATTCGCTCTGAGCCTGGAATAGACACAGGAATCTTGCAGAGCCTCTCATGTGCTGTTGACACACAAGAGGGAGTTTGGGTTTGAGGTCTTTATGTCTTTATGTTTGGGATCTTTATGATCTTTAAGCACTAACACATGAGACTTAACTTCATGTGGAAATTAAGCACCTGCTTAAAGGCTTTCCTGAGCAGGGATATACTTAAGCAATCCCAAATCAGTGATTTAATTTTCTTTGGCAGCTGGTATTCATTATTTTGTTTACTTTAAGGGCATATTTTCTCCAGAAACTTGTAGATCTTAGCAGTGTTTTTGCATCCTGTGTTTGGCAACTCTGGTTGCCCAAATGACTGCACCAGGTGGCTGTAGCTTCTCTGCTATTGCTGGAAGCAGAAAACGTGGCTGCAGGTCATGGCCCTGTCCTGTGAGATCTGGAAAAAAGTTTGAAATCGCAATGAGTCTTCCAGAGTGCCGCGCCACAAAACACAGTTAAATAAGTAAAAGCCTCCAGAGGTTTTGCTTCTGACTCTATGTTTTATGGCAAGATGTACTGGGCTCGGTCATCGCAGAGTGCTGGAAAGCTGTACTCAGAAATTGCAGTTTCGTGTTACAGGTAGTTTATGTTCATCCCATCCCTTTGTGACCTGGTACAGGAAAGGAAGTCAGCAAGAAGCAACTTTCTTTTTCAAAAACGTTATGTTACATCTTTTTAGTACCAAGTTGTGGCTCATTGGCAAACCTTGTGATAGCCAGCCCTTGCAAAGGGCAGAGGAAGGGAGCATGATTCCCCGCTTCCAGGTGCAGCCAGATGTTGGACCAGCTTTGCTGTAATGTTGGGTGCCGGAAGCTGAAAGCAAACAGTTGTTAATTGGTCAAATACAGAAGCAGCCAGCTGCCCTAAGAGAAGAGAGTTTTGCATTTCTGAGATGCCATTTCAGTGAAAAGGGATGCCAAAACTTTGTTTCCTGAACAGAGAAGAGTGATGTTTGGAGAAGATGAAATCAATTCAGACTACCAGAAGAAGTTTAAAAACAAAACAAACAAAAAAAATACCTATGTTGTAACAGCTAATGTGCTCTTTAATGGGTGCAATCTGAAGTGTGAGGTGATGCAAAAAGACAGACTTTTCAAGACACTTATAAAAAGGCTCTCTAGTTCTACTTGAAACATACAAAATTTGAGTTTCTTCCTGAAGTTTTTGCTAATCCTAATTCTCTGATAGAAGAAAGGAAAAGCAGTAGAAGGGTATAGATGAAGAAAGAAGAAAAATTCCACTTGGTTTTCTTGCCTTTCCAATATTTTATATCCTTTTAATATATTTTTCATTTCATCTTAATTTGGCACTGGTGGATAAAACACTGAGCCAAAATCATACTCTTCTGTGTGCTTGGCTCATTGAATTCCACATGTCACGGGGTAGAAATTACTTCCTCTGGTGAGAGGGGGAGAGAGTCTGGAGATACCTGTACAGCATAGGAGGAAAAGTGGTACCTAGGACAAACACAGTGACCTTGATTCAGAATAGTCGTAACTTAGTGTAAAACAAACTTCTGAAAACAATAACCTAAGAAAATGTTTTTAAGTAATTTTCTTTGCTGTTTTAGTTCACCTATGGCATTAAAAGATGTACTGTTCTACCTTATCTTTATCTTGAAAAAAATATGTAACTATTCAGAAAAGGATTTTTCTGTATTCCAGGAAGCAAGACTTTTATTTGTATTCCTTGCTGGTAACAACAACTTCATTCCTAATAGACAAATTGTATATAACAGCATTATATTGATAGTTTCACGGGAATTATGTAGTTGGAACATTTTTTTCCATTGACTTTAATTATTTTGAATATTAACTTTTTAAAAGAAGGTTGACATCTAGGGAAGCCCCGTGCACAGTTATTGCTTGGCCTTATGAGTCACACTCAATTCACAATTTTTTAAGCATAAAACATACTTCTTTTTCAATATTTGTCAACTTCTCTTTTGGAGAGCCTTGGAGGAAATCAACATTTTGTTGTTTCTATTGCAATAGACCATGAATAATTTCTGTAACACTGTTTTGTTTCTTTCTCTCTGCATAAGATGCCTTGGCCCTCATCAATTCATGCCTAAAAATGTATTATTAAAATTTATTGAGAAGGCTTTTTTGGGTGTTTTTTTTTTGTGTCAGAAGGGAGGATAAGCAGTCATAATTCCTGTAAAATACTACTTAAACCTTCTGCCAGCTGAGCCTTTAGGTCAGTAAGGCTTGCTTGAGGTAGGTCCTGATTCTTCGCAGACAAAATGCTATCAAAAATAATTTGATAGGTTGTGATGTGGTACATACCATCAACATTCTTTAAGAATTAGTTTCCACATATAAAAAGCAGTTGTGGTTGTAACAAATGGGGCTGGGCATGGCTAGTCTTCATTCCTCCTTCTTTATTGAAAGAACTTAGCAAGAAAGGCAATGTATTAAAATAAATGCTTTTAGAAAGTGCTTTAATCCTACGACTCCTTGGAATTTGAGCAGAACTAGTTCCAAAGCTCTAATCACTTTTTAAAAATGAAACATACCTGTTAAATGTATTTGACCATGCCAAGATCATATCTCGGAAATTTCTAACTCTGACTTTTGTGTCAAGTCCCTAAACTAGGTTGATACATTTAATAGATTTGCCAGTTCACATACATTTCTCCCCTCTCTTTGCGTGATTTTTCTGCTCTTCAGACATTCATTTCATGTGCAGTCGGACTTTATGGGAAAGTTAGAAGCTGCTATAAATCAGCAGATGCTGTTTTCTTATCTGAAACTGAAATAATAATTTATTTTACAACATAAAAAAAGCTGAGTTCAAAACTGGCTGTGCATAAGTGATTTCACATTTGATTTGGTAATGAAAAGCAGAATTTTGAGTAATTTTTCTTCATGCGAATGCTTCTTGTATTGCCAAGCTATAGTATCCTTCTCCACAAATACATTCTAGAGAACTGCTTGAGCTTTTATTTAAGGGATGATCATAACATACCCACTCCTCTCTCCTTGACCAATTTATTCCTGTTGGTTATTTCTGATAGTGCTTGTTTTTATCTGGGCAATTTTTAGGACATGAATATCCAAGAATCTAGAACAAAAGTACTCAGCTTTAGCTGGCATTGTGAAAGAATTAAAAATTCCAGACTCTATATTACCTCTGAAAATCAGTATGGTTTCTTATGCTTGGAGGCACCAGGCTCAGCAGATATTTCTGATCACTTCAGTGAGATCAGTTGTACAATAGCACGTTGGAAAATATTCTATGTAAAAATTCATGGGCACAAAAATGTGTCTGGTGTAGTGATCTTATTCAAAGTTAAGGCTGAAAATAACAGAAACAAAATGGAATCAACGTAAGTTATTAGCTTACCATAGTATTTTGTGTGTTTTGCAAAGTTTTCTCACTGTATGAGCTCTTGGTGGCTGCCACTCTTCAGTAGAATTCATTTCAGAGTTCAACTCAGATTATTCACGTTGCAAAGAGGTGTTCAACCTTAGTAAAAGTAGCTGAAATATAGGAAATTTAAGAAAGGTCTTTCAAGAAGCAACAGAAGCAATGCAGCAAATGAGACAGACTGCCATCATATTTTTTAAGATTTCTTTCTCACAAATTGACAAGGTGAACTGTGCCTCTGATGTGTAGGAGAAGTGAGGGATGGCACAAAGTGAAAAAATGGGAAAGTAACATTTAAAGATTTGTTAGTGCCTTTCAAAACATGCTTAATACCATGCATGTTAGAATGCAGTGGTGTTAGTCCTAGAGATTTTGATGAACTCTCCAAAGGGCAAATGCAGAAAGTTAATGGTGGCTTTTTTAATACTTTCTAGAAGATGTAGAAGTGAAGTAAACAAAAATGAAGGTGTTTATGGACTGTAGTACAATAAGAAAGGATTGAAGTCTTCCTTCCCTACAATCTCCTCAGATTTTGAACATAACTGGTGATATGGAGCCACTTCAGAAGCAGTGCAGGGTTCATAGTACAACTCATATTACTTACGTAAAAGGGCTTGTACTTTTTTGAGAAACAAACATCCCAGCTGGAAGCAAGAGATTTTGACTGCAGTTTTTGGTGAGATCTCTGCGTCACAGGAGATCTCTACTTGCTACTCAGCTGCAGGATTACGGAGTAAATGAAGGTTCTCTTATCTAGGAAATTACCGCTTTCTCCAGCTTTTCAAATGACTCTGTTGCTTGAGGTGAATTAGGCTGGCCATTTTGATTTCAAAAGATAAGTGTAAGTCTTTACACACATGCTACTATTCAAACTTTGCAGAGTTGGAGAGGTTTAGAAGTATTGGGGTGCCTGCGTGCGGCTACTGAAGGGGTTAATAGACTTGTCAATTAAGTCAGAAGAATTTAGTACTAAATGGCTATCTCTTTCTATAGAGAGC
>VZTL01057072.1:11992-26874 GCA_013400535.1 Scopus umbretta | reverse complement strand
ACTTACTGCCTTTGGACTCTCATCATTATGGGGATTAAAGGAAGTGACACAGAAAAGAAGAATGCAAATATCTTAAAAGCTTGTACTCTCATAATTTTCAGGGAAAATTCTTAAAAGAAAACAAATAGCACAGCACTGTGAACAGTGAGCAAGATTAAAGGTTCAGACCCACCAAAACTACTTTGAGCAGTACAGACAGACTGCCAGGAAGAATGAAATTTTAAGTGGTCCGTTTACTCCTTTACTTACTGGACGATGAGGGCACATGAAGGTCAGAGTTGGTTTACACGACTTTATCTTGCATTTTCTTCTAGAGAAGCCAGAAATCTTTCCATAAAAGCTCTTACCAATCTAGTTCTTAGTCCAGACCTCTCACTCCCTGAACACCCTCTCAAATGTCAGCAGGCTTATGTGGTAGGAGGCTTAATCAAGGGAAGAAAGACTTTTCTCATTGCAATGACTGTTTCTTGTACTGCTGATGTAATGTTTTCACTCCAATATGTGCAGCAAGCCCCCAGTACTATGAAATAGTAAGTGTCCCCTGGATTATGCTTACTGTAGTCACTCTCACTGGGCTCAGTAGTAGGAGGTCAACACAATTTGGGAGGAACTTACCCCTTTGGAGGACAACGCACAGAGTTCGGCAACAGTGGATGTTATGGAAAATATCCTTGCCTCTTAATTGCCCTGTGTACTGCTGTGTCACACAGCAATATGATATAACAGGCTACAGGCTGAGCAATTTGTCTTTAGTCCAGTTTGGAAGATAAAGGTTTCAGCTTTCAGTTGCAAGAGGCAGAAGCACTATGCACAGCAATACTGAGGACAGAGGGAACACTGAATGAGCAGTCCCAATCAACCCTCTCTCATTTCAGGTGAGGCAGAGTATGTTGTTTAGTTACACAAGTAGACACCACGTCTGAGCTTTGCAGCAAAGAACCAATTAGACCCCATTGCTGAATGTATACCAGACAATTTTGCACATAATTATCGTGTTGTAAGATTGAGTGGGATTCACTGGCACCTTCGGAGTTGCAGTAGATCCACATTAGTTTCACAGACCAGAATTTGAACTCAGGTTTTGCCCTTAGCAATATATTGTGTTTTGCACCTTAAGTAGGTAGAAGTGTAACCCTAACCAGCATAGGACTCCTGAAAATTAGTTTTCATTTTTGATTTGATGGCATTTTTGGAGGGAAAGGATTTTTTTTCTATAAAGTTGTTGAACTGGAGACCACGGGAGTGTGGCTTGGCAAAACGCTTCAGTGTTTCTAGACATGTTAACTTTTTCTTCCTTTCTTTGTAATAGTTTCTCCCCACAAGAAGTTCCTTGAGGCCTTCTACAGAAGAGTCCACTTCTGTAAACCTCATAAAGGAATGGATCTTTTTTCTGAGTTTGGCTAGGTCAAGAATCACTAAAAGTCAACAGCATTGCAGTGTTGCTTCATAAACATTATGAAAGGAGATGGATGATGATCAGTCAAGATGAATGTCTGCAAAACAGTAAGCACCAGGGTCAGTGGCTGTGGATATGTCTGCACCGCCCAACAGGATGCAGAAGAGCAATGTCTGAGATGCTGTGGTCTCACACAGTTAGATGTGCCACAGTTAAGTACCGTACAGAGATACTACTTTAGGTTCAGCAAAGTTATATTAGCAGAATCTGCACCTGAGCCACCATGACTATGCTGGTTCCAGTTCTGGAGCCAGGCAGCTGAGCTCCTCAAGACCAGCTGTCTCTGAACGGTGTTCTCTTGCCTATGATAAACGCGTTCTGAATGGACTGCAAGAATCCTTCAGTTAATTAACTCCCAGTGGTTGATAGGTATTGGCAACAGATTGTAGAAACAACTCACGCTGCCAAAGATTGCTGAGATAACAATGAACAGTGCAGGGCTACTCAAGGATAATACACATGAACTGCCATGTTTAATTTCAAGAGATACATTAAATAATGGCTTTATTAATGTTCCTTTTTCACTAACTCACATATGTTCCCAGCTCGTTTCCATGAATTCTGTGTTTATTGTACACTCTCTCTGAGAGTGACCAGGTAACAAATCTTCATTCACAAGGAGAAAAAGGAGTAAAAGCTCTCCTAATTGAAACTGTGTAATGCAGCGAAGATTACGTGCCTCTGGCTATTTCAGTTGCCTGATTGCTTTTAATGATTCACCATTGGTGCTTGATAAAACTCTCCCTCTGAATCTGCAAGTCTCAGGCCAGCCCATCTACCAGTATCATGTTTTTCTCACTTTGTGGGTGGCCTAAGACATGAATAGCACGGTTTCAAATAGTTTCTCCAAGATAGCTCTTCTGCTTCAGTTTTGAAGAAATAATATTGAATTAAAGTATGAGATAGAAAAGATAAAAGTGAAAAAGTGAAACAACTTCATGGCTTCTAAAAGTATGAGGGACCAGGAGCTTAGACATTGTTAGCCATTGAGGCTACATTTCCTTCTTTAGGGTTTTGTCAATTCATATTTATTGGAGGGAGCAAGAGGAAACAGAAACATTTCTAGCATCATGTAAAACTCCAAGCTGCCTGACAGGAATGAAACAACTTTAATGAAAATGTGGGCCCCCTTTCCCCCCACCCATTTGTTGAATAAGCTCTACATTTTTTCAGTCAGTTGAAATGGATGAACTGTTGGGGCAGGGACTGTTTCTTTCTTCCACATTTGCATAGCACCTCACACAGTGAAGAGCAGTCTTCATCTGGGTCTAATTGCTGCTACCGGAAGAGCTGCAACAAGGTGGAGGCCTGTGTGGAACCCATTCCATGGCTTCTTTGGAGGGTGCTGCCGACTGGGGGTAAATATAATGATAGAACTGGGGGAAGAGAGGGTCATCAAGTTGGCAGCTTGCTCTGCACAAAATATTTTGCTTTTGCCTTGGCTACTACAAATAAATAACATTTAAAGGTCAGACTTGCAGCAGATGGCCAACAGCTGACTTACAGGAACATTTTCAGCAACCTTCCTTCTTCTGTTAGCAAATCCCTGAATGGTCTTTCACCAGTTAGCCCCACCTTGCTATAAACACATGCTGAGCCCATTCTGTCGGTATAGTTCATCACATTATGCTTGTCCACTAGTGCAAAACTTACTAGGTGCTCATGTTGGATGTACAGCCGAGTTGCATTTTTTTGGAAAAACTCAAAGCAGCCAAAAGTTTAGTAGTGGAGTTTTCTCTCTATGAGGGCCTAGACCCCAGCTCTTCAGTAACCTCCAGTGTTCTTCTCCATGAAGATCCCTGCAACATCTAATGCAGGGATAGCAGAGAATGATGTTATGTTGATACTTAGCTTGTGTCTTCTATTTGAAATATTCATGTGTACGTGCATATACATTTCAGTACCTCAGATTTTGGCAGAATTTGAGAGGTTTACTTTAATAGTTAGAATTTCCTTTTATCTCTCTTGAGTGAACTTGAATATCTTGAGTCTTAGTAGGAACTCTCAGTAGGAACTTGTTTTCTCAATTCTTATTTTCTCAAGTTATTTAGATTAGACTTAACATGTAGTATATTTTCCTTTTGCAGGGCACACACATGTTTCAACCGTTTGGATCTTCCACCTTACCCCTCATACTCTATGCTGTATGAAAAGCTGCTGACAGCTGTTGAAGAAACTAGCACCTTTGGACTTGAATAAGGGGGTTCAGGCACTTCTGGTGTTTTTCTGGCTGATGATGTCACCTTTCCTGTCCACCATCATTTGATCTTGGTTTCCCATGTTTTTATTTCTGAAAACAAACAAACAAACAAAAAATCAAGATTGACAAAAGCTGTGCATGAAGAACTGCTGCCCTCTAAGATCTAACCTTCATGCTGTCATCCTCTGTTTCCAATGGACTGCTAGTCTGTATGCAATAGAAAAACAACTGTCTCAAGGTTTCTGTATATCTCTACATACCTCCATTAATAACAATGAAAATACAAATGCAAGTTACACTACACTTGACCAAATGTTAATAAATGTTTACTTCCACCTACGTTGATTAAAAAATAAAAAAAACCTCATCAAGCATTCCAAGCTTTTATATGCCCACATCTTCTAAATCAATTCACAGCCCATCTTACTTCTTAACCATTGAATCCAGTACTAGGATCTGGTCAAATATGTCTTCGTCCATCCTTGTTTTCCCTGTATGTATTGTCCATCTGAAAGACACCTATGAGCAAAACTGAAATTTTTATATATGAACTCATGATCCGCATCAGTTGCATCAGCTGGAACTGGCCCAGATACATGGTGCAGATAAGACATTCAAAAACTAAAAAAACAACCTGTAACGCAATGCAAAGCATAACAGCGATTGTTATGATTGTTACTTGCCAGTACCGGAGAGAACTTGCACTTCAGAGATATTGGGAGGGGCATCTCCATTGTAATGTTTACCACACAAGAAGCACAAGGTTGTGCACGCTCAAGAAGGATGTCTTATGTAGCATAAAGGACAAGGCTCCCTTAACCTTAGTATTGTATATGACAAGGAAAAGGGGAAATAAGAAGAATGTTCTACTCTTATGAATATCCTTGGGTTCTGTTTACCAGATCTTTGTTTTCTGATGTTTAAAATGCTCCTTTCCAAATGAGAAGTCTAGACAATCCCACCCCCTGTGTCAGAAGCCATTTATTTTCTGTCAGGCTGGGCTAATCTATGGTTGCTGGGAGCGGTTTTCAGTTCTGTCGTTTTAATTTTTTGTTCAGTGCAAATCTCCATAACCTCTAGAGTGGTTGTAGACAGAAGGTTTTAGTCTAGGGTCTATTAAATGAGAAGCTGCAGTGAATGAGGGTGCTTGTCAGGGGTGAAGGGGATTGCAACTCTCTTTGGGTTAAGAATTTGTTGTAATTCCTCTTGGAGTAAGCCCAAAGGCCCTCCAGTCATGTTAGGTACCACTAAAGATCTAGCTCTTGTTACTGCAGACATAACCCTCTTCAGTTTGGTGTCTTTGTCTTTCATTCTAACTCTGAAGCCAGGGAACAAAAAGAAAACAGCAGTAGGCTTGTCTTCAGATGGATTTTGCTGAGGCTGTTACAATCAACCACACTGCTCTGATTGTTTCCTATTTATTAATCTTTGCTGCCCTTGTTTTCCAAGAGTAATCTCACATTGAAAGTGTTTGTCTTAACTGGGAAATGGAAATGTGAACTATCTTTATTTCTGACACTGAATATGTTAAAGGATGCATGAAATATGAAGTGAGAGACTTGTGAAGGGTGAGTGAAGGTAAGTGAGAAGGTAACATCATAGTGTCTAGCAGCTCACATGAAATACCACACCCCCTTGGGGGCTTGTTACTGGTAGTTTTGTTAGCTATGCTTCACAAAACTGGAAAATCAGGAGTTCAGTTCAGTGTCTGACACATCTAATTCCCGTAAGTCTTCTCTCCAGAGAAAAGAATTGGACCTTGCTTTCCCATGTATTTTTATGGTGGCTATACAGTAACTTATCGCACTTGAAAAACTGCATTCTGAGAGTTTTAGATCATTTTCCTGCTTTGATTCTTTGGTCAATAGGTATTTGAAAGGTGGTGGACCCAAAAACATGTTTCTAAGGAGAAATAGTAGCTTTTGTTAATGATACGTAAAATGTTTGGGATATTTAAATTGCCTCATTCATTCAATTTCTGTGGCATTTCAGCCACTTTTACAGTGATTTACTCTATGGCTTTTACTGAGAATCTGTTTTATAGTACATGTTATTATTCTTATCAAGTACTCGTATTACAGTTGCGTACGGAGGCTGCAGCTACAGGCCAGCTTCGTTGTACCAGACACTGAAAATGATGCTTATTATTTCCAGAAATGAGCTCTCAGTTATCTATTCCACATGACCAGCCCCACTGCACAGTAGAGATGGAAATTTTAACTTTTTTCTGAGTGCGTCTGTCACATGCACATGAATTACATCAGAGCGAGTCACACCGGGAGACACTGAACAACAAAATCTTCCAATGTATGTAATTTCTGCCTTTTCACCACTGGGCTCCAAAATCCAGTGATTCCTGTATGGTTCCTGTTTTATTCCTGGTGATGTTACAAAGTTACCTGCACTATGTCACATGTTGGATGTCTTCTAACAACAGAAGAAAAGAAAGAGAAGGATCCAACTGGTTGGCCCATGTTTGGCCAAGTAAAATAGTGCATCAAGAGCTGTCTCATGAACATAGCAAAAAAGTTTAAAAAAAAAAAAAATCCAATCTTTACAATACTGTATAGTTAAATTTTTTTAAGTATCTAAAAACTATATTTTATTAAGAAAAAGGGAAACTATTTTTTGTAGCATTATACAAGATGTTTGTATTTCAGAGACAGCATCAAACCCCACTGACTGAAACAAGGAAGGATTTCTCCTGAAATTCTTCATGACGTGTTCTGGCACTCGCCGCATACAAAGCTAGATTAGGTGTTACGCATCTCCATGTTCAGCAGATGCCATCTCAAGCACCTTGTGTGTTCCTGCTCTGAGAAACACACAGTATAGCCAGCGACTTCCCATCAAAATCCTTGATCCAAGCTGTCTTTAAAGCGCACAGCCTAGTATTTTTAAAAGGTTGCTTTCTTAGGTGACTGTGATGACATCAAAGTAACAAGGTCATGCATATTTCTTTGCAAGTTTTTTTGGATGTAAAGCCAGGAATAGAGGAAGACAGTTGACTATTTCCATAAAACAAAGGGAAAGAAACTGCCATACTCCGCTTTTCTTGCATTCTGTCATTCCAGTCCTCTCTGTCTCTCTTCCCAAATGCCCTGCCCCAATAGGTTTTCAAACACTGACATCATCTCTAGGATATCCGGATCAACGCTTCACAGTGCATTTCTCCATTCATTGCATCATGCCATGGGCTGAATCTGGTCCCAGTCTGGAGTGAAGGGGAAGCCACGCATCTAAGTGGCACTGCAGTGTTAGAGTAAGTGAGGCAGTGACTGGTGCTAACAGGAGAGAGGGAGGAACCCATGTCCCTTGCCCTGTTATTTAACCTGCCCATTATGCAATTAATTGGCTTTGTTGTTGTAGTTATGCATATGCAAAGCATATACCCTTCCTTGTTCACCTTTTGATTTGAATGCTGTTACTCACTCACATAATCATCTGTGCTCTCCCCAGGTCTGCATTTTCATTTGTAAAACACTTGACTGTTAATTACAGAATTTCTGGTTTCATTGTTTTCCCACAGGAAAGACTAGAAGGTATTCTGTAGGGCAGATTTACAGTGAAATCATCTGTTCAGCTCCTTCACCTCAGTTCCCTTTAAACATGGTGGTGGCTAGATTGAGATATGGCATCAACATCAATAGATTTTAAGATGCACGTGAAAAATGGAAGAGGCGATCTGACAGCTTTTGTGAATTGCAGTTTTCGATAGGATCAATGAATATTGGCAATTTGTGCATTTGGTTTCAGAGGGCCCATATCTTTCTCCAAGTACCTGTTGTGGTGGTATTAATGGTAGAGGGAGGGAAGGGGATATTTCTGTTTATGAAATCCTGTTGCCATACTAGCATTAAGCTGAAGCTATGAGACTGAAAATAGGTATTTTAAATCATCAGTAGGTCTTCCACCTTGAAGTAGTCTCACCGACTGTTCAACCACATAAGCTATGCAGGATTTGATCCAGTACAAACAACCGTACCTTACTGTTAATTGCATCAGGTCTAAACCTTACAAATGCTGTCACTTCAGTCTGCAGTATGTTAACGTGAGTGTTCAGTTTCAGTCACGTGGCTGTGCATATTCAGAACTTAACTTACATGTTCTAGGGAGATCCGTGGCTACCACAAGGCAAGAAGTGAGTGATCCAAACTACATCTAATGGAGAAATCATGAGTTTTGTGGAGATCTGACACAGAGGACTTTTTTCACCCAGTTTGCTCAAGTGCCCGTGAACTTTTCAATGAACTGTAGCTAAGGTTTGGGTTCATAGTCTAGTCTGAGAGACAGCCTTTGGGAAGGGGGTGGGGGGTGCTTGTTGGGTTTGTGTTTTGTCATTCTAGTTCCACCGTAATGAATAGTTGACATACCTCTAGTTGAAAAGAGTAGGATACTGAATTTGGACATGAAAATCCAATAAGAAATAAGTTAAATATACACTCACAGAAGACGAGTTAAACTCATCCTTCATTGTTAATCCTGTGACAGTATATGGAATTCCAGAAGGACAAATTTGACTGGAGAATTGTTTAATTTCTCTTGAAATAATAACTATTTGCCCTGTCTCCATAGTAATATTAGTAGGGCTTCCCAGTCAAGATTAAACACTTTCAGTCAAATGCAGGCCAACAGATCTTTCTACAACAAACGCGGTGCTTTTTTATTATTATTCTTGCTGTACCTCAGTGTTTGTTATTAAGAGAAAAAAATGACTGCAATATACTAAATCTGGGATAGGTTTTATCACGTCCAAAAGATTGGATTGTTACTTCCTCTCTAGTGAGTCATGTAGTTCCTTTGTTCTAGTAGAAAAACAGATGCCTGTAGATAGTAGATACTAGGTATAGTAAATATTGTACCATTAGCCAAATTCCCTGCAGCTTCTGATTTATCTAACAGAAATGTCTGTTACGGTTTTTGTTAAAGACTACATAAAGTCAATGGCAGGAAAGGTCCTCATTATTGGACTGATTTTGCTTATATTGACAGAAAAACGTCACACGATACTCAGGCTGTGCTTTCTATTCAGTCATATCACTATAGAGGAATGTCAATAAAATCACTTTGTTATGGCATTGTGTGGACTGTCTATTACAAATAACTTATTCCGTAGAGGATGTATTTTACTAGAGTGAGTGGAAACTGGCACTAGTGAAAGTCCACTGATTTAAGGAGTTGCTTTTCCAGAATCTTGTCCTTTCTGACCATTGCATTCAGGCCCTTTCACTGCTTTTGTTCAGTTTCTCAGGGTGCAATGAGTATTGGCTATTTGTACGTTTGGTTTCAGAGGGCCCGTATCTTTCTCCTAAAACTTGAGGCTCTCCACGTAAGTGAGCATAACCAAAGCCCCCATGCCCTCCTAGACTACCCTAAGACCAGCCCTGCCTTGAAAGTATGTGAGCTTATTCCTTGCTATAGAAAATGTCTGGGCAAACAGAGGGACAAAAGAGACGTATATATAGTACTTACACATACTTCGCTTCTAGGTATAATTACTGCATTATAGGTATGAAATGCAAGTGCAAAGATGATTTCTTAATAGCATATGCTGGGTCTGCATTAAGAGTTGGCAGCAAATAAATAGCAAGATGCTCTGGCATTCTCAGTATGTCACACCCATTTCTCTACTGCTCGTCACTGTAATATCTCAGGCATGTTTCATTAGCACATTCCAGGATAGATTAACACGCCTCAGATACGCAGTCAGCAGACACCTTGCTGACCATACCTGTTTTCTTACATAAATGGCACCTTGTGATGAGGGATCATGGTACGATATGAGGGATGGGAAAGCTTAAATATGAGGAGCAGCTTGTATAAGGAAAAATATAAACCCATGGAAGACACTCCAACAGAAATGGTAAGCATATCTCGCACAAGACAATTCCATAGCAAATGTGAAATTATGTGACTGTGACAAATCTTAAGAGACCACCTGCAGTCAGTGCTGCCAAGTGCTGCCATTCCATCATGTGTGGAGGAGCACAGGTCCACAAGCCTGAGGCCAGCGCTGGCTCTTCTGCGGCAGGGACGGTGGTGGTGGCAAGAGTAGCATCCACCTATGCACATGCTCAAGAAATCCAGGTCTCACAGCACAGCCTTCATTCAAAACTCGTTTGTGTGATCATGCATGTGTGTGAGCAGGAGGTGGGGGGAGAGGGTACTTGTGGTACTAAGCTACATGTCTCTGAGTTTTTCCACATATCAAGGAAGGAAAGATCATTATTTACTAAAAAGCAGTGAGATGAGCTGCTGATCATCAGAGGTGTCGGTTTCTGCAGCGGTGATCCGTTTATGTGGCTGGAACTACGCCTTTTACCGGAACCCATTCTGTGATACGTTACTGAATTTCTGCTAAAATATTGCGACGGTCCCCCTGAAGCCTCCATACGTACATCAGATGTCTATCTGGGCATGATTAGAAAACACCGTAATACTATAGGATATTACAAATCAATAATAATCCCCTTCCACCCTGTGGTAGCAAAGTCATAATTTCTTGCTGCAATGGACAATAAATTCACTTGTGGCCCGACATTCGTTCTTGTATAAGAGGCCAGACTGGACAATAGCTGTCATTTCTGGAGAACAATGAAGAACAAAGCTGCAAAGGATACGCTGTGTCTCCTCTAATCGTAAATCCTCCTTGAGCTGCAAAGCCACACTCTTTTAGTATTTTTTAATTTTGAATTCTGGTAACCTTCCAAATCAGTTTTGCCTGAAAAATACCTTTCATCGATATATCAAAAGGAAGAGTGTGTGGCTTTGTTTGTTTAGTTCCTACCCTCTTGGAATTAGGTTTTGAAGAAAAAAAATGATACATTATTCTGTCTGAAACACAAGCCCTGATTCTTACTTATATTAGGTTTTGGTGTAAAGCATATTTATATTGTTTAAACTTCAGTGTAACTGAAGCTCATCCCCACAGTGCTATGTTAAAACGCTTTGAGGTTGAATAGAACCAAAGTCACTGGAGAACACAAAGACTGCAACTAATGATGTTTTTTTTCCTGAATTGCTGGCATGTAGGATTTCATATAATTAACTCTTGTGGTACGAGAAGGTAGTGGAGGTCACTTGCCTTTCCTTCTGTGAAGAGTAGTACACTTCAGGGACATACGTTCACCTTTTGAATTTTTCAGTGTGAAAATAAAAGACTGGTTTGGGTTATTTTCTTTCCCAGTCACAAAATTCATCAGTTGTAAGAAAAAAAAAATGCTGTAAGTACTCTGCGGCGTGACACTGAAAGTCTGTTCAGTGGGTTTCAAAATGGACCACAGACAGCAGTTGGAAGAGCTGTTGCTGGGTGCGATTTCCTAATGCTGATTTTCCAGAATCAAAATGGCATACAAAAATAAACCGCACATGCTCCTATTTTTCTGTTTGCAGCACTTAATGTGCTTCAATCTGTAGACAAAGTAGTATAGGTGCCTAAGCAGCCTGCCACACGGGAGTCATTGTATTTAGATAGCAGCTTTTCAGGAATGCAGCTGGGGCAGCACTGGAATCTGCTTAGGAACTTTGTTACAAGCTGTGATTTGACTTCACTACCTCTTAGGTATGTTTTAGGATTAGATCCGATCAGTGACTTTTTAAAAATGTCTGAAATTAGTACTACAGATTGCTGTATAAGATTATGCTTGCAATGTGCGAGGATATGTTTACTGACAGCTTTGGCAATTGAGTATAAACTTCCCTGCTTTTGGCGTGTAAGTTAACAGCTTTAGTGATTTGTGCATTGCTTAATAGAACTGGGACCTGAGAGTTTAACCCCTACTACTATGGTATGTAAAGCACACAACACTGCTTTTGAACATCATAATTTTGCTTCAGCTACGTAGTTCAGTCCTCTTAATGTGCAAACCGAAACAGGTTATCTTTATGCTCTGGACACAGACATAAAATAAGTAGCGATGCACCCTGGATTTTGTAAAATGTAGTCTACCTAATTTGTGAAAGTTGTGTCAGTCTTTGGGACCGCCTTGGCACTGCAGAGAAGCTGTGAAAGTGATCTGAGGAGCACCCAAAAGAATGCGTGGGTACTTACATGATGTGTTTTCCAACTTGTAAATTGATGTTATTACAATATATGTAAAACTCGTATTCAAGTGGCAATTTCTACAAAATATGAACGTGTGAAAGTATTTGGAAAGGTTACTCTTGGATTCTCTGAGCACAAGTCTGTTCATCTGTCCTGGAAATGATGAAATCAAACACTATGAGCAAAGAAAGAGGTATACATATAATTGTCACATGAGCAGCGGTTTATACTAAATCTCTCACAAATGTAATGAAGCTGGCACGAATGATGCCTACTGCTGCCACTTAGTGGAGCTGTGCTTTCCTTCCTTAAATTGGAAAAGTGAAGATTTTTTTTGGTTGTAGCTAGCAAGAAACCTCAGTTTGTACGAAAGTGTAGCATGGGACTGTTTTTCAGTGGTGCTGGGTACTTGGAGCTCTTGTGTAAGTGCCTGTACGTGACGACAAGAAGCAGGTGAAGAATATGGGAGTGAAGCACCTCGGGTGAGGAACGTGTACTCTTCTTTTCCTGCTGCCTCATATATAAAATAATCACATCAAGAAATAAGTAGCTCATCAATGCAGAAAAGATAGCTTCATATGGATCCTAAGCAGCCTGCAGAAATTCCAGCCACAGAAGATCATGTTTTTCTATCATTGTGGAAGTTTAAAGGACAAATTTAGCACCTGAAAAACAATCTTGAGTTATATGTGCTGAGCTACGGATGGGTAGATTTCATATTTCTGTTACAAATGGATGATGATGATTATTTAGGGTAACTCTTCCATCGTGTACAAGTTGCCTGAATACATTCATATTGGGAAGAGGAGTGTCCTGTGAAGATGAAGCTAGAATCAGACTGATATAACTGAGTAAAGCTTCTGTCCCTATGCAACAAGTTTGATCCACCTCTTCAGGGCAGAATTGAAATCGGTCTTTCCACACCAGTGCATGCAGACATAGATTGAAAAGGACATTCTTTTAAACAGAGTACCTGTGGTAGTGTCTTCCACTTCACCTCCTGCTTCTTAGCTTGCAGGCCAAACAGCTCATGAGAATTAATTCCTTGGATGCTACTCGCAGAAAAGAAAAAACAAATTGAAGTATAAAACAGTTAATGTTACCTGTACAAGCAGAAATCAGTGTTATGACATCTGAATGCAATTGAGCATACAACAGCTAGTAATATTTCAGTGACTGAAGCCAACCAACAGGGAAAAAAGCATATATATTTTTTTCAGGAGGTAACGTATGAGAGTAACCAGCCTAGATATGTCTGTTAGCTTATCTCTAAATAAATCAAGCATTGTTCCTCTCTGCATATGTTTCTCCCAGTGTGGATAGCACAGATCTGCAGTATTTAAGACTAAGATCAGCACTGGGTTAATACACAGGGAAGTCATAAAAACTTACGTTTATTCTTTCTACAGGGAGGATTGAAATTAATACATCTATCAGCTCCATAATATTCTGGTACAACAGAGCAAATCATAGTCTGTGCTATGGCTAGTGCATAGTAAAGTGGGAAGAGATTTTATTTCAGTCAGTTTTCAAGACAGTAAAGCACAATTTTTCTTTTTGTCATTGTCTTCCTTGTCTGTGGATAATTCTTTTTAAGAACACAACAAATCCATCTTCTTGTTATATTAAGACCCTGTACTTCTGATGTCTTTGGTCGTATTTTCTACCCTGTGGAAGAAAAATAAACTTACATACTCTATGGACTAAAAGTTCTTCCAGATAGTAAGAAGAGATATACTCCATAAGTTAGATAAAAATACATCTTAAATTTACCCAAATAAAATAACCATATGTGGAAAAAATTTAAGCTCATGTTTTGTTGTATATAGAACCAACTGCTAGAGTTTTAAAGGCATTTAAGAATCAAAAACTTAAAATTTATTTAAAATATGGCCGGACAACTTTAAATATCCCAAATTATTTTGAGGAAGGTCTGTTCTTATTCCAGAAGCATAAACTTTTTGCAGGTTTCCCCTCTTAGGAAAATGTGATTGTGAAAGCAAGTAAAGAAGTAGAAAACCTCACAAGAGTTAAGTATCTGAAACCTTCATTCAGGATTAACATACTACTAAGATATAATCTATTTTTCAGGCAACAACCTTTTTTCTGTCATAAATACCTCTGATACATACTTTCAGATGTAACAATTTCTTAACCCTTGTTTAATCCAAATTTTATTGTTCAGCAGTAACGGTCTGGCTACAGCATAAACAACACTCTGAGTGGAAAGCACATTGACACTGTAAGTCTTGAACTCTCCATTACTCTATATACTGGTTCTGGCATTCATTCCTAAACTATTTATTTCTGCAAATTGGATTTGGTGTTGAGTGAATGAAGGGAATCCCAGAAAAATGCCTTGTCAGCAATTGTACTCCCATTGCTGATCAATGACCGGGATTTGGGATGAATTCTTTCCTGTTATGTTGGCTTGTTTCCTTATTAGTCTCTTCTCCCTCATGCTCAGGATATTGGCAGGCAGTGGCAGCGAGATTCTGTGCCCTTAATGGAGACAAATGCTGCAGCGTCGATAAATGACTGGCATGCAGAACAGGTCCCTTAAACATGTACGTTAAGGAAGCCGGACAATGAAGAGCTTGTGAAGCGAGAGTACGGCCATTTCTCAATCCATGAGACAATTTCCAGCAGCCTGGACAACCGAGTGTCTGGGGTGGCTGTTCCTACACACTCCTAAAAACATTTGGGGCTTGGGCACGCGTGGAGGCGCGGAGCCGAGTACACCCCAGCTGTGGGAAAGGCTTAATTGGAGCTTGTGCCTTAGAGACCCACAGAGGCCACGGTGTCATTAGGCCGGCTCGGGTGTCCTTGGCCCCTTCAGAGCTGCCCCTGCCCCGTTTGTTCTTCTCCCTCCTTCAGCCTGGCGTCCCAGTGTCCCCGCTACGGCCCTGAGCCCTGTTTCCCCACAAGGGCATGCCCTCCAGGACCAGCTCTTGCGGTTTCCCCTCAGGCTTCGCCCTTGAGAAGCGCCGCTCCCTCAGGGGCACGCCTGAGCGCCCTCAAAGTGAATTCCCGGGTCGCGCAGAGACGGAGATGAAGCCCGACCGGCGGTGCCTCCCCAGCCCACAACACGTCGCTCCGGGCGCTCCTCTCGGCTTTACTCGTACTTAAACCTCGTCGCTCCGCGGGAGGGTCCGCCGCCACCGCGCCCCCCCGCCTGCCCG
>VZTL01057072.1:263-11766 GCA_013400535.1 Scopus umbretta | reverse complement strand
GGTGGGAGGCGGGGGGGGGACACGACACCACTGCCCTGTCAGGGCTAGAGCCGCCTTGAGCGGCACCCTTTGCCGGCCTCGCCCCGCCGCGGGTCAGCTCCGAGGACGTGCCCATCGCGCTGGCCGGGCGGTGTTTGGCTTGGCTGGAAGGGGCGCCGGGAGGCAGCTGCCGGCGCAGCTGTACCCCAGCGGATGGTTGTCCCTCCTGGCGAACGAGTCGTCCTCGGCCCCGCGAAGCTGGCTGCGCTCTTCCTTGGGAGCCAGTGTGAGCTAGAGACTATTGCTCTAGATTTCCACTGGAGATGGGAAACCTGCCCATTTTTTTTTTTTTTTTCTCTTCTCTCAAGCTTTGTAAGCTGCGACACGGAGACAAACAAGTCTAGAGGAGACTAGTTTGTGGTGGCATATGCTTGAGAATAATCTAACGGTGGAACTTTTCAGAGAATTAAAAGGCTGGTTAAAAAATTTGGTTTTGAAAGTGACTCCACCTGTAAGGTTTAATCAATGTGTAACTTCAGTGCCTGACTGACAGCAAGCAAGGTTTGAGGCAGAAAGCCTCATTAAAAGCTTTTTCTATCTCAGGAACTATATATACGGAATTTCAGCACCACTAAGTGAACATTTTTGTCTGAAATTGTCACTTATGAAAAGAATGACGGTATTCTTACTCCCAATCACATGTGCCTTAGGTAAAGAGTATTCAGGTAAAAAAGATCAGGTGAAATACCACAGGATGCATGGCAAGATACGTTCTTTAACGTATGTTCTTTTGCAACTCATGCTAGCTGTGTAGCTCAGTTTATACAAAAACAACCCCTTTGGAGTTCAAGAGGAAAGAGGAGTTTCAAAGCAAATGTAGCTGCTGTAAGCACCTGTAACAAATTTTTAGGTTGCCTAGGCATCAGGTTAATGCTCACTTAGTAACTCTGATGTACTAATAGAATAATACATGTTTAAACATAGTGGCCTAAAGCATTCACATGGGAAGCAGGTGGGAGAAACATTCCACAAAGTCAGAAAGCTTTTTTAGCATGATTTGACCACAATGGAAACTGAAGCTAACTAAATGCAGGCTATGAAACAGACTAAATTCTAAGCAACAGTCAAGAAGATGTAGGAGCAGTGTAGAACAGGATGCCCTGGTATCGCTGCTGCTCCGGGTTTTCCATTTGAAAATCGGATGACTTTTAGAAAATATTTTGCAGTTCCATCATGGAGTGAGAGCTTCCCTTAGAGCTCAGTGATACTCATTGGCCTAATCAGAAAATAGTCTAGATGAAGCTTCCTTCTGGTACACAAAAGTACAGCTGAAATGATTACCTTTACACTGTGAAAAAGAATTCAGTACGACAGCAAATCTTAGTCTGCAGTTTAAGCAAGTAAATCTCAGCATGGCTTTTTGCCTGGAGTCATTTTTGACCAGAACTACATTTAAATATGACCTTTGCATGAAGGTTGTGGTTTTTGCACCTATAGTTGTGTTAAAATGAGTTCTAAGTGTTTGTCAAATTCTGTGCAACAGTTGCACATAATTTGGTTCAGACTACCTTTTTCTCTTCTCAACTTCATAAATTTTTCACTATCTTCTCTCTTAGAATATAGGAATCTATACATTTGAATGTATGTGCTTGGGTTTTTATTCCACAACTTTGAATGCTTACTTTTTTTTTTACTACATTTTGATTTTAAAAAAAGTGAATACTTCAGCTCAAGTACTCTCATTAAAAACAGTGTTTTGGTAACTCATTGTGACAAAGCATGGGTGGTAAATGGAAAGTCTGTCTGCCACTCATAACTGTCTCTGTGATTTCATGGATAATGTATGCTTAGCAGAAATTGTTTCACTTTTATCTGTTCATAAAGTGTGTAAGTCTGTACTTATGGGTAGAGTTTATCTTTGCAAAGGACTTGGACAAATTAGCACCCAGGTATGACAGGTTTCTGTCTCAGATGAAAAGCAGTCCTTCTGCACACAACACAGTCTGTTTTGATTCTAATTTGGTAGCTGAATTTGCTAATGAAAAATGCTTATACACTTTGTATCCATCCGTCCTACTTCCCAGAATTAGGGAAACAATTAAGAACCTGAACTTTAGCTAGAGGTTTTGAGAATAACAGCATTTGTACGAATTGAGTTTAAAACTGACAGCAGGGAGAGAAAGCAGATTTAGCACCATTGCTGAGAGTAAGGCTGCTGCACGAATTCAGCAGGCTTGTGTGCTCTTTGGCCTCCGATCGACTCAGTCAACACACTTATATTGAACTCACCATGGCGCTTGGGGCCTCTGTTCCCTTGTCACCTATGTGTGGAGGAGGTGGGAAGAGGGGGGAACGTGGGAAAATGTTGAGGTGGTGTAGTTCTAGCGATACAGGGAAGGGAGGTCCGGGGGGTTGCTGGCCCCTGGTGGCATGTTAGAGGTGAAAGACCTGGGGAAGTATTGCTGAAAGTCGTAGATGAGCCTGGGAGGAACCTGGTCACAGTGTCACCGGAGGGACTTGGGAGCAAAGCCATAGGAAATCAGGTTTCATTAGTTCTGCTCACGGGGGAGAAAACTGCTGCGAGAATGCAAAGCTTATGTGCTTCAGAAGGCTGCTGCCTCATTCAGTAGCTGAACAGGCATTTGCAAGTCTATTGAAATACAGCTGCTAGGAAAACCAGGTTAATTTAGGTAAAATACCAAGAGCTTGGTTATAATGGCTGCTCTGGAAAGGAAGTTATTTTAAGTTGCTTAAGATGACATGGAAATGGCAGGGTTTTTAATGAAATGTTGTAATAAATGACATTTTGGACTAGTCTTCACAGTCTTACTAATTTTACTCTCCTAAAATCACTATGTTCTCACACAAATCTGTGTGTGCATGATGTTTAAAATCAAACTAATCTCTGATGGATGTTTTAAGGGTGCTACTTCTCATGAACTCACTCAGCTGTGTTTTCAGATGGTGCTATCTTGAGTTAGTTTGAAGTAGTGTAACCTTTGCAGAGGACAAGACACCAGTTGCTTAACTCTTCTTCCCCAACCATCTGTGCTTAAGCCATCATTGCACTGTAAAATGGGGAACGATATATTTTGTATTACCTTAGAGCTTCTTTAAAGAGTCTAGTATAATTGTATTTAGTCGCTTTGTTCTTTTTTCCTCAACAAAAAACTCCTAATTGCATACAAAATATTACTAGACTGTTAGTTAATTCTTCAGCTCACTGATGGAGTATCGCACTCTTTTTTTTAAATGTAAAACAAGCTACATACATATTGGAAATCATCATTTGTGTACAGAAAATAATACTCCTGATGCTAGAGCTGGGTTGGAGTAAGGCCTAAGTGACTGGCCTTGCTTTCTTCTCACTTGGAGGTAACAGTCACCTTAAATGATTGCTCTAAAATAAGCAATCTTCTGCTAGTGAAATGTATACATGTGCATACATGTAAATGTAAGTCAAGCGCAATTCAGTCGATTCTCCTCAGTCCCAGTTTTTTGTTAAAGCAGACAAGCTCATTCTCTCCCCAGAGCTAAGAATAGCAAATATTTTAATCATCTGAGGAGACTGAACAGAATAAGGAAATATCCTTTGTTTCTGACTAGTGACCGGGCTGTAGTTTCATGTGCAGGTAAGCCATGTCTCGAATTCCCTGTCTATGCACCACCACCCACCCCCCCACCGCCCCCCAGGTCTGGTATGAACTTGCTTATTTCTCAGGTAGCTTTCAGTAACGTGCATCTTGGTGTACATGACACGTGTACAATTTTGTGCATCAGTAAGAATGTATATGCTATCACGCTTCTGTCCTTAGCTGCTCTCTGCAGTAGCACACCTAGGGTGAAACAATTGTGGAACTAAGTGAAAGTGGAAAAGAGGTGAAAATGAAGAGTTGCAAGCAGTTGGTTCCACCATTTGAGAATAAATTTATGTGAGTAAATTATCCATGAACATCAGAAATGGAATCCCCACACCTTGTTGTTTGGAAATCAAAAATTGTAGGGGGAAAAACTCCACTCTTTAAGAAAAAAAAGTTTGATATGAGTTATATACAAATTGCTTATAGTTTTGTGGATCTCAGAAAAGTTTTCTGAACTTCATAAAAAGCAAATACCTTCACAGGAATTGCTCTTATTCCTGCATTTGTTACAGTGACAGGGTTTTATAGGTCACTTTAAAAATAATTATTGAAGTAAGGTTAGTTCTCTGTTCTTCTGAGCCTATGACAACCAAAATTAACTGGTGTGACATGAATGTTCCTGCTTATCAGATTTGGCATTGATTTGTGATTTGAGGCTTTTGCTTTAAGCCATAATGTATGCCTAATGAAAGAACGCTAATTCTGTTGGCAATCTGAAAAGATGTCATTGAGCTTCTTTGTAATCAGATATGATTTATCTTAAATCATAAATCTTGAATGAGACTCTTGTCAGGACTGAGAACTACTTCTAGTTTTCTATTCATGTCTCCCTTCAAAGCATTTTTGTTTGTGGTTGGATGACTGGTAGTCAGTTTTTAACTTTGGAAATACACATTAAGTGTTTCCTCTCAAAATTATTCTTCTTTCAATGCAGTGTTCTCACTGCTAGCTCTTCTCAATACAGCTAAACTAGCAATGCCCTGATATGATACTATTTTCACTAAATAATAGATTAATTTTTTTTATCAGGAGTTCTGAAAAGCAGGATTTTAAGAAGAGCAAAGATGAAGCTCATGCACTGTGTACTTTATGGGAAAGCGTGTTTATGTCTGTCTTATCTAGTATTCTGTCACTATCAAAAAGAAATTCTTTTATCTTTTGGCTTAACCATACAGTGGATGGTATCTTTGGATCTTAGCTCTGAAATTCTCAGGCATGAATGTAGACTGCTGCACAGTAATTAGTTCTCTTAGCTATAAACATCAGGTTTGTCAAGTTTGATCTTTCTTGGGATTGTATTCAGAAAAGATGAGTTCTGCAGACTGTAGTTATAATACCTCTAATTATAGGCATGACCATAAAGAATCTGGGCAGGATTCTTGGTCTTAAACAACTAAGAACCTAGTATTTGTCAGCCAGCTGAACTCCCGTGTAACCTGTCCTTTTAATTACGTCACCTATCAGGCTTCTGGCCAGCTCAGCTAAACAGGACATGTGTGGCCACACACAGTGGTGGCTCTTGCTGTTTCTTGCTGCCCCCTGAATGCTGTTTTATTTCCATAGTGACTAATGTGTGATGAATTGGCAACATTGGTACTCATTAGGCTAATTAACTTGCTTCCAGATAGATTTTGTATGTAATGCAAAAGAACACTGTGCTTCTTGAAAGCCATACTATAGAGACTTCAAACTTTTCTAAACTACTTTCTCTAGGTCCTTCACTGATGCTAGAATTAAAAGCTTTTGACTCTGCGCTAAGGTGACATTCAACTGGAAGGAAACTGTGTGTTCAGAGACTATTTAAGAAAAACAGAGAAGGCTGAACCCAGGGGTCCAGGGTTTTGGTATAAAAGCTTAGTATCTACCAGGTATTAAAATAACTTGCTGTTAAAGGGTTTATCTGTTAGTCTCTCAATCTATTTTTGTCTGTTTGGTTTTTGTCTTATCAGTGTAGTCGCTAGGGTTTTTGGTTTGTTTTTTTTTTTTCCTGTGCTGTTTTTGGTGCTAAAAACTTCAGCAAGGATTTTAACACCTTCAATAAATGTGTAGCTTTATATTGTACATGAATCATACAGATGCATGTCATCCTCTGGAATAACTTAAAATCCTTTTCACTGGCTACATAAGGAAGGTTGCTCTCAGTTGTGGTTAGATTGCAATACTGGAGGGATGTTTATACTTGAAGTTGCAACGCTAATGTCACAAACTTCCTAGAAATCTACCTAAAAGAAACACTGTCCTTGCAATATTTTTGGGATCAGGAGCATTTAGTGCATTCCTATGTTTTCTGATGAGCACTCTCTACTACACACATTTGTTATTTCTTCCAACATGGTTTTTGATAGAAGTGTACCAGGCACCTAGCAGGTTGTTAGGCTTTATTTGAGGTTTTAGGTGTCTATTCCTCCTGTGGTGTTCTGTGGTAACTCTATAAGGATTAACACATTTTATAGCGGTCTTTTGACCACACCTTCCTAGTGCTACAAAAATCCTAAAATATTATTTTCATGCATTTGCAAAGCAAAATTTGTCTTAACATATATATTAGTAATAAAGAACTTTATCTCAAAAAAAAAAAAAAAAAAGGATTCAAGACGCTGAAAGCATGTTCTTACTGTTTGTCTACCTTCACAGCCATCTGGGCTGTGCTCTGATCTAGTCTTAATATCTATTGTGCTGTAGATAGTGTGTACTTATGCAAAATGTGATTCCTAGAGGAATAACTGTGGCTGTAATGGTGGTTAGAAGTCAGATTATTTTAGTGAGATTGCCTAGCAAATACCCACTTTGTGGGTGCTTATTTGACTTAATTCATTTACACTGGGTAATTTTGAAACAAATGCCTATTAAAGGCAAGCTGACCACAACTTCTTTTAGCAGTTACATTTCATGGAAGTGTTAAGTCTGCCAATAGGTTAGGTGTTGTGAGAGTGAAAGCTTTGACATGAGCTGAATTAGTTAACTCTGTGAACTTCAGCGTGGAGGTCGGAGAGGCAAACCCAATGTAATTGTAGTCCAAAGCAGATGAGGACTTTTATTTTGGCTACAGTAAGTGAAGAACCTAAAGAAAGATTTCCCAAACTATTGTAAAAAAATTTTTATATATAAATAAAACAGATGGTTTTGATCAATATTATAACTGGATGGTAAGAACTAAAAAAAGATTGCTATACTTCAAAGTATGAGAATTCATCATTGCATTAGACCCTTTCAGTCAAAAAATATGTACTCTATGAATGGAACACAGCAGAGCAAGTAGCGTGGGACTCTATTGCAAGGAAGCTTAGAGCAGACACTTCAGTCCAAAATACTGTGCGGGAAATCATCTGACATTAAGTGCTGCAGTGTGGTTTTAGCTAGCCTGTTGGCTTGGTGTAACTCACCGGTTGTGTGTTTTGTCAGAAGTGACGCTCATTAACATGGGTTAAGCACTATGCTTAGTTCTGCTCAGTGTGTGTTTGCGTTTGCATTTGCATTATCATTGTCGCAAAAAATTTGTTAAAGCTTTATGTTGGCCAAGCTGCTTAGTTTTTTTTTAAATGATCCATGTTCCTTACTTATACAATGAGAGTAAGAATAAGGGATTTTGAGAACTGTTAAACAATCAAAAAATTCTGGCTGTTATTTGAGACATATTTTGTGAAAATACAAAGTGCCTTCTTTGAAAATGCAGAACAGTCTGGATATTGCATGGAAATGAAGCGTGATTTTGAGTAGTTGTTGAATAAGAGTGCTGGTTGCTGCTGCCTTGAATATGGTGGGATACTTTAGAAAACAATAGCTGGGCAATTACTTAGGTTATTTAAATGTATTCATTAACAGTGACTTAGTTCAAGTTTCCTGTAATGTTAATCTATAAGGGCCATACTGATGTTGTCACTAAGGGACTTTAAATTAACAAAGTTATTCTTTCATTTCAGAGGGAAATTTGCAGTAGTGAAGAAGTGTATCCAGAAAGACAGTGAAAGAGAGTTTGCAGCAAAATTCATGAGAAAAAGAAGAAAGGGCCAAGACTGTCGGATGGAAATAATCCATGAAATTGCAGTCCTTGAGCTGGCACAATGCAACCTTTGGGTCATTAACTTGCATGAAGTATATGAAACTGCAACAGAGATGATTTTAGTCCTGGAATAGTAAGTACTGGTAATAATTCCTGAATAACCTTCTGCTTAAAACTAGTCATGTAAAAATACTGTGTGTCAATATGAATAATGTGAAAAGATTTTATTGCTTGCCTGTTACACTTGCTTGAGTTCAGAAAGAATTGCTAAGAAAATCAGTATAACAAGAAGTTATGTGCAGTCTTGTAACTACTTGAGATTATAATAAACTTTCCTAATTATGTAGTATCTTTCAAAGCTGAACTATAATTTAGGTAGTTAAAAAAATAATCTTTAGTGAAATACAAACTGTGTACACTCCCTACTTGTAAAAGAGGAAGAAGAAAGACGCAATGAATATCTGTTCAAAAACTGAAGTTTATTTCCTTGGGAGTGACAAAGACGGGTTGGGTTTTTTTTTCTACCAGTTATGAAAAAGCAATACTGAAAGTATTGAAAGCAATGTCATTGTTAAAAAGAAACTATCAAAACCCCCTATGATCTACAATGAAAAGCTCTCTAAATCACTATCTTTTGGGGGAAGAAAAAGAGAAGGAGGATTCAGATCTAGGGTAGTTTCTTTGAAATTCCATTTAACTTGTGACTTTACATATGTTTGTGTGTTTTTAACCTGCCTTGAGTTTGTCTAGATGGAAGTTTCTGCAGCTGTTGTGACTGTTCATCAAATACTCCAGTGGCCTAGATATTTGATGTCTAGGTTCCTAGAGGCAGCCAAATGTTTGTTGCTATTGAACTCTGTTCCTGTTCAAGCTCTATGGATTTTAAATAATTAGGAGAGGAACAGTGAGGCTTGATAGTTCAGAAGAGACTTAACCCATCTGCTACGATAAATCTAGTTTGTACAGTTATTTTCTTCCTTGATAACAAAAATGAATGATGAGAAATCTTGTGTCCCAATCTGGTCTTGTTTAGAAGTCAAAAGCAACTGTGTCTTTAAAGTTCAGTAAAATGGAATGAGACTGTGTCTGCTAAGGTAACCTTCCTTCTAGAATACATTTTTTCAACTTCATTGTGCCCTTATGGAATTCATGATTTACGAAATATTAAAGTATCTGGTATAATGCAAAGGTGTGACAGAGTTTCTAGAGTTTTAACTGCTGTTATTGAAGACTTATAAATACATGCTTTAAACACTAGCAGCACAGGTCTAACTAGAATACAGTTTAAATTGCTGGATCCCGTAGGGATATAACACGAGTGATAGAAACCAAAGCTTGATATGAGCAATGGGTTTTGTGGTAATTGTAAAGCAAAATTGCTAGTTTTCTTTTAGACCTCAATTCTATTACAATTGCAAAACATTTTTAATCCAAAGTATTAACTAGGTTGTTCAGTAGTCACCAGGTTGTTCAGTAATTAGCAACATTATTGGGTTTATATGCATCAGTCATACCTTCTTTCAGATAAACGGCTGTGTGTTAGAGTTGTAAATTACAAACACAGTCTTGCCCTGACTTCAGCAAATGTCTGCATGCTTCTTTAATGTCAGCATGTTCCAGAGACATGTTGCAACAAAACAGGTATGAATGTTATAGATTTCTGACATTCTGTATGCAGAAGATTAAAGAACATATCTAGGCTGCAAGCTTCTCTAGGGCATTTCAGTTTCTATTAGGCTTGATGATCTGTGTGGCAGTTCTTTATCTTGGGAAGGAGAAAAACAAATACTTAATTGTTGGCCACTAACTTTATCTGCTGAAGCTTTAAAGTTTCTTGTGTTGATGTTGAATCTGTCATAAGGGGGGGAGCAACTACTGCTTTGCCTTCATGAAGAGAAATACTAATGTCACATGGAGGGTTGTTTTTCGAGCAGTATCCATTTTTGACAGAAAACAAACTTAAAATTTGCCACTAACTGTTAATGTTAAGTTCTGAGCAATGGGAAGCAATGAGGCATTACAGTGTTGGCTTCAGCTGTAGGATAGCAAATTGGTGGCTGTCTGCATCCGCCCTGACAACAGTTTCTGACTTCTCTTTGTTGGCATGAGACTTCAAACAGAGGATTTAAGTAAGAGTTGAAGGGGTAAGTAAGTCTGAAGGGGTAGTATGTAAAGCCTGGAATTAATCTGTGGGTCAGTCATGTTTCTATACATCAGTGAAAATGGAATGAATGAAAAAGAAAACTGTACTTTTTCAGTAAAAGGTAGAGATACGGTCTGGAAAACCTGACACATCAGATAGCAAATTTGCATTTTCCTTTTATAACTGCTGGTCTCAATATTTGTACGGAACTTACCTGACTTTTTCCAATTTCTTTTGAAAGAACGAGCAACAGAGCATCTGATGCTTAAAAAACTGGCATTTTTGTAAATGTTCCTCACCATATGTTTACACATCTATGGAAGGGATAGATGATATCAATGGGTTGGATATTAAAGAAACCTGTATGCGTAACTTCAAAATGTAAGCTGTGAAGTATTTTTCTGGGAAGAGCTTCTGGACTGAGTAATTACCTGCTAGGGTCTTGTGTAGAAACAGTAGACCTTTGCTATGCTTACTTTAAAAAAGAAAAAAAGGGGTTTTTTTGTTGTCTGGAAGACATGGTCAGGGTTTATTTGATACGCTGGATGAAGTGCTTTTATCACCTGTAGTTATTTGGACCTGGATAACGTTACTACTTGTAATGTCTTGGACATTACTTACTGTCCTACTTACTGGAGGTGTGACTGGTTAAAGCAGGAGTCTGCTGGCAGGAAACAATTCATTTGCCATGGGATTCAACAGACAGAACTTGAAGCAAAACCATGGTAATCAAAAATAATTGTGCTGCTCCAATGTTTGCATCTTGTTTATTAGAGCAATTAACAAAGTTTTTCTAGATGGCAGTCTCAAATCAAGACTGGAGCTCTTCAAAAAGTTGTAGGGGAAAACTTCTCAAACGGTGTCAGTGACCTTTTGTTTGCATTTCATTCAGTTCTTGGGTTGCCTGATAGAAAAGGCAAAAAAAAAAAAAGATGCATTTGTTTGAGAACCAAGAACTTAAAAGAACAGTATCTACAACTTAATGCATTTGGGTGCTTCTCTTCCCATCTGTCCTCTCATCAGATATGGTTTTGCAGTTTTCTCAGTCTTTGGGGACATTGGTATGTTACAGTAGCCTTACAGTGGAAAAATTCTCAGTAAATTCACTTGCTTGCTTACTATCTAATGGTATACCTAGCCAAGGAGATGGGGGTATGACTGTCAGCAGTAGCAAACGTGAACTTCGCTGATAGTGTTACAACCACCTTGGTGTGATCTTCTTGTAATATTATCTCTGTGTACAGAAAGCAGATGAGCTTTCATTTATCTTCAAAGATAACCCTTTCAAGAAAGGCATTTGACAGAGCATAAGATTCGGGAAGTAAATTTTTGGCCCTTGCAGACTGTATATGGTCTCACTCAGCATTTGAAATTGTGTTCTAGGAACTTGTTATCTACATGTCTGTACTCTGAAGATTTGTACTCCGGAGTCTTTCAGAAGTCTGTCTTAATGTCTGATCCATTAAAGCTGGGGGAATGCTTAATTTTTTCAGATGCACTGAAACAGATTTGTTCAATCTTTTTCTAATGATATGCTAAATGACCACAGTAGTGTATTATAAGTGTACTTGAACAAAGTAGGGTGCTGAATTCTGTACAGTGCATTGTTAAGATATGTTTGAAGGAAGATAAGCAGTCTCCACTGAATTTAAAGTCAACATAATTGTAACCAAAATTAATGTTCCAGACTTCCAATTGACTTTTAGGTCATTTATGCTGATAAGCAGTAATAAAAATGTT
>VZTL01057070.1:1508-16078 GCA_013400535.1 Scopus umbretta | reverse complement strand
TTAGCCACCATATCTGACGTCCATACCTCAAGTGTTCTGTGTTGTGTGGAACACTTCATGTTTTGTCCAGAATATGCATAAAGGTCCCATATTCTGTAAGAAGAATGAGGAAACAACCTTTTTTGCTAGATTGGTATTTATTTTTTAATCTTATGACCACTATATGAGAAACATTGCTTATCATCCTTATTGTTTTAGTGATTATTTTTTTCTCTTTCTGTCAAGTCAACAATCACGTCATGGAATTCTACTTGCTAGAGTTTGATGTTCCTTTAGGGAATAATCAGATCTAGCCTATACCAAACCTAACAGATCAGTCGTCCGACTGCTTTCGAAACACCTTGTCATTTCTAATGGCTACTACTAGCTTCTTCAATTGGTCTGTTAAAGCACATTCTCAGACTTACTTAAATAAAACCAAAAAGCTGAATCTAGTCCGTATGTTTGTCTGTTGCTATTGCATCACCTTATTGTTTGTTTAGGGTTTTGACTTGTTTCACTCTGAACTCCCAACAAAACTTCTGGATTTGAAGGAAGGAAACAAGCAAAATACACTGATTTGACTATAAACTGCTACAGTTCTTCTGTGATTGGTATTGCAAAAACGGTTCATTTGTAACATGAGTTTCTGTAGCATTTTTTACTTGTATTTTTAAAAGATTTAACGTGTGTCATTTGTCTTCTTATGCATTCCCTTAATGTCTTGAGGGACTCAATTACTGTATATTGGAGTTTCTAACATTTTACCTGTTAGAATTCAATCAATTCTGTTTGCTTTCCTGGAGAATAATGCCGTTTTGGAAAGAAATATTGCTGTGTACAGAAAATATTCAGTTACTGCTCTAAACATGATGCCATTGATCATTTTTATTTTGTATTTGTAACTTTCAAAATTAAAAGCGTGACTTGAATTGCAATGACAGATCGATTATTGAAATTGTCTATCAAGGTGTTTTGTTTCTCCTAGAATATGAACATTTTTCAGCCACTCAGAACAGTTTTAGAATGCAAAATAACATCCTTCAATGTTTAAGTTACTTCTACATTTGTGCCTCAGACATGGCCCTCCCATGGAAAAAAGGCACTTTGTTTGCAGCTACTGTATTTTAACTAAGGTTGCATGGGGTAGATCTGCCAGCATACGGATTGTATTTGAGACTGAGCTCTAACTCATAGTGTGTCAGTTGCTTACTATAATATTCAGTCCAATAATTCATCTGTTATGAAATAAATTGCCCCATTCCATGCCTCGAAGAACCAGAGCAGCACTTTACCTTCAGGTAGCAGAAAAGGAAGTGGCTGGTTTACCTGTTACCTCTCTGTGCTGAGATGGCCTGACTAAACTGTCATTAATTCCGAATTCATGGAAACAAAGTAAAAAAAAAAAACAAAAAACAACAAAAATCTTTTCTTACAAGCCTCAAATTTGTCATAACTGACTTCAACTCATGTATGCTGGGTAAAAGTGCCTTACAATGTAAAAATTGTATTTATATGTTCCCAAGTAGCATCACCTGCTGGGGAGTAATTCTGTCGTGGTGTTAATATTTAGAAGAACTGTACCTCAGCAGTGTATTTACTGTACATCTCTTACGTCCTTAATTGTAGTTTTAAAAAGCATGACAATGTATGATAGTATACAACATTTACATCATTTTTTAAAGACAAAATACTGCCATTACTGTCTTTTTATGTGTATTTTAGCTTGGAATTTCAGACATTCTGTCTGAGTCTTGTTTTGGTTTGGTTTTTTTTTTTGTTTTGTTTTTGTTTGTTTGTTTTGTTTTTGGTTAAAGCAATGTAATCTTTGCAAGCATATATTGAAGATTATTCTGGAGCATCTACTGCCTTCCCAGAAATGTTAGAAGTAATGAAAGTGCTCTATAGGTGAAATAGGTATGTTTAAATTAGCTAGTTAAATTAATGCAGTCTATTTGTTACTGAGATTTTTTTTTTAATAGGCACCTTCTGCTTTCATCTCACAATCAGAGAACTCATGAATTTAACAAAACTTGTCTTACGAAACTGGTTTCACTTTATTTAATTTGTTTTTGATTTTTTTTTTTTTGCCTTTGGGCATTTCTTTTGGTTGCAAGAGTAGTGTGTGCTGTTCAAGACGCCTGGAACCCTCCGAGAAGGGAGGTTTCTCCTCCACTTACTGTATCTCTATATTAACAGATCTCCCCAACTCACTGTATCTCTATATCAACAGATCTGCGATTGTGCTATACCAAGAAAGGACTGTACCAAGGAGGGACAGGCATCAGAAGGATATTGTTCAAATAACTTGATACAGCTGGTATAATGCCAGAGTCTCAAGGCACGATCAAACACTACAGCAGTAAGCTGGGCTATCACTCCATGTCAAGGAAGGGCGAAAGGCCGGTTCAGTACCAGCATCAGTGCAGCTAGCTAGGACGAAATAGATGAGGTTGATGAAAAGATCTACTCACTCAGCAGGTGTTGATCCACAGGAGGTGCAGTGATAAGGCTCTAGTAGGAGTTATACCTACACTCCGCAAAGTCTGATCTTTAGCTACGAAGAGCTGTGCTGATCTAGCATGGTATGATTACACCGAATCTGGCCCTAAAATGTAGTACAAAGGAAGAGATCTTGCTTCTTACTGCTGCCTAGATGAAAAATAACTTCATGCTAAACCGCAGGGAAAGATGAAGAGGTGATAATCTATTTGAAATATCAGACTTATCTGGCAGGTGATAATCAGTGCATTCCAAAAATATTAATATGCTGAATCAGATTGACAAGAAAATTAATCCTCATTAGATGAAATTAATCTTAAGAGAACTGAAAGTACATTATAGCAAATAGTCACTCTTCTTCCACCTCACCAGAAACAGATTCCGCTCTATTAGTGGGGGAGGTTAAAAAACAGAACACAGCTCTTGATTTATATACTTGTTGAAGCAGTTTCTATACATGCATACGTGTGCACATTCATTGGTCAGCAGTGACATCTCAACCCTTAAAGAATCCTGGAGAACTGTTGCTTGTCAAAAAGCACTCAGGTTAGGCTAACATTTGCAGCTTTTGCTCTAGCATACATTTACATTAGGTGTAAAGACAAGGAATGTATGAAAGAGGGTAAATGCATTCCTATCTACAATGTTATGTATATTTTGTTCCTGTTATATTGGCTTTACTTCCAAAGTTGTAGTTTGCAGTATTAGTTTCTTTTTATTGGTATCCTTGCATATATATATTCAATAAATGAGTTATGAATTTCATATTTGCATATCTGTCCTTTTTCTGAAAGTGTAACTTCAAAACCTGTCATTCTAATGCATAAATGCAGTATTTGCTATTGAGGTTACAGGCCCATGAAAATTTTACCATGAGAGAAGTGAGAATGCATGCTTACAGTATGCGACTTACTCAGTGGTAACTCTGCACGTTTGTGTATTCTTCTTAACTTTGTGCAATGGGTAAGCTGTTTTGCATTTACCACTAGTTAATAATGTGAGGTGACTGATTCACTGAAGGTTTCCATTCTCATCTTTCAAGAACTTTTTTTTTTCCCCTTTTTCAAGAGCAAATTAATGTAGACTAAGATACCAAGGGAATGCAGAGTGTAATATAGTGACACTGCAGAAGAGCAGCGACATGCAGGATGCACCTTAGAAGCATATAAATGTAGCGTAAGAGCTAAAACAAAAGATCACTTGGAAAATGCTGGATTTGTTCAAATACATAACTGCCTAGAGTGAGACAGCAATACCTCTCGGTGTTCCTAAAGTATCAAGAAACGTGATGGGAAAACGCCGTAGGAGGAAGGGTTCTGTTGGCCTATTGATGAAGACTTTATTTTCTGAAAACAACTGTCTGCTTTTATGTCATCACCTTAAACAAGGAGTCGATTTAATGAGCGTAGTAGGTATTTACGGTGACCTGAGAAAAATCGTATCCCCAGTCAGCACAGACTTATGTGTCAGGAAGAAATTGTCATGCATCATCTTCAAATAGGGGTTGCCAAATGATCAGGTCTCGTTGATGAAGTGTGATTATTGATAGGGTGATTCCACACGCATCTTTGCAAAGGTCTCCTGGAGAGGTTAATTTAAGATTTTGATAATAAAAGTTGGTGTTGGGAGTAGCTTCACCACGTGGCTTTTGATGCTGTGGGAATAATTACTTTGTTTGCTGTATGTTTTTTGTGTTTTAATTCAGTCAGCTGGGATCCTTGAAGGAAGTGCAGGATCTTGTTGAGGAGCCTTCTGTGTTTCGTGGATGTGACTTCTCGCTGGAATAGCTGGTCACTGAAATCTTGGAACAATGGAGGGGGGACCCACAGATGCAGGAGCAAGAGACTTTCGTTGTCCTTGTGTTGTGTGACATTAGGGCAGAGTAGGGAATACTTCAAGGGCTCTCGTGTCCTCACTTGGACAAGCTCTACTTCTTCTGCCATATGTAAGAGATTGCAGCACAAGCACAACAGTAGTTATCCTCATGCCGAGATCAGATACCCCATATGGTAAATTGCTTTCAAGCATTAGAGACAGAAGGGGATGCTGTAAACTCTGAAGGTGCAGCTTGTCTCTCTGCTTCCACCTGTCCGTTCAGAACTTGGGCTAAGTAGTTTAAACTGGAAGATCAATGGAAAGGGGAAACTATCGGTGAGCTTCTAAGAGAAAGAGAGATCAAACTGTGTCAAACTAATGTTGCTCCTTCTACACCAAGGTAACAAGCTGCTTGAACAGAGGAGGAGCAGCAGGCACCGCTTTACTTTAAGTGACTCTAATACCTTTCCGTGAGAAAGTAGGGGAATGTGGTCTGACACCAATTAAAAAAAAAGCAGTTTTCCTGCTTGGAAAACCCTACTCAAAGTAATTATTAATCATTCACAGTCAGACTGCAAGGATGTATGGAGTGGGGTTCTCTACAGTTCTGCTCGGATTTGATGTTATTTGGTATTTTCAATAACAATGTAGATGGCATATGCTGATTAACTTGTAGGGAGCACCAGACTTGAGCTAACTACTGACCGAGTAGAAGACAATTATAAATCAAAGTGAACTTGATAAATTCAAAAGAGTTAGAATGTGATTCAGTAAATCCAGCAATGGATTCACAAATGGTATTTGTACACTTCAGCAGAAGCAACGATCAGCTGAACAAATACGGGATGGGACAGGACAGGCTGCTGGGGTAGCAGTTGTACAAGCGTTCTCTTGGAGTTATAGCCAGTCACCAGCTGAACATGATTCACCAGCAGCCTGTTCCTGAAAAAAAAAAAAAAAAGTTGTGGAATGTATGAACAGGAATGTAGCCTGTAAGATACATGACATGGTCCTTCTTCCTCATGTGGTAGTAGAACATCTTTCTTGGAACGTGGTATCCAGCTGCAGGTACCACACTGCAGTGCAGAAAATGTGGAGCAGCTGGACATAACCAGAGAAAAGCAATGAGAGGGGTGACAGGATGGAAGACTGGGCTTGTTTCAAGGCGATGGGAGAGACGTGTTTTCAAATTGGTAAGAGGCAGCTGCAGAGAATGAGGAAAGACTTTCCCTCACTGCTGCAGGTAGGACAAGAAAAATAGATTGCATTGCAGCAGGAGACATTTAGCTTAGACATCGGAATGGGCAGTCGGCCTTGACAGCAGGAGGGGTTAAGCTCTGGAAGGCCTCTCCCAGGCAGGTTGTGGAATCTCTGAAATTTGAGATTTTAAAGGAAAAGTTAGTGGACGTCTTAGGGGGCTGGTGCAAGTGTGGGTTGGAGGTGCTGGGGATAAGGCTAACTGAAGTGCCTCCCAGCTTGGATTCCTTACGCTGCCCTTTTACCTCTTCACACTAAGGCCTTCTGCAAGGGAATCCGAGAACTACTGCTCTGGAGCAAAGCGCTGCACTGGCAGAGCTCCTGAGCCTGACCTCGAGGCTCACAGCCATGCGTTTCCTTTTTCATCTTTTCTTTCAAAATAGCATTTGCGGTAATAACAACATCTGTGGGGAGACTGGCATGCTCTTGTGGAGTGGCCCACGTCTGCATAGTCAGTATGAACTTTCCGACACCACCCAGCATAAGGCACTCTCCACTCTTCCATTTCAAATTTTCGGGAGCGCTTCAGCACTCCCAACTTTTTGAGTGAACGCGTCCCACACCGTGAACGTACCTTTCTGTTTTGCAAGGATGAGCGAAGTGACAGTAGTACTTTATACGAACATATGCGTGGGATTAGCGCACGCAACTCCTTGATGTTTCTTAATTGCACGCGTACGTGCACTGGGATGATAGAGAGTTTGGAGTGACTGATCTCTTACCCAATTACTGTGGCAGGAATCTTAAACATTTATCTGAATTTTTGCCAGAGACGGTCTCTTACTTTGTTTAAGCTGAGTGAGTTGTCTGCTTTTATTTTTCCTAAAACAATATTCTGGCTGAGAAGAGAACTAGCAGGGCTGGTGCTGCCCTGCTTTTTATTCCCTGGATAGACGTGCAGGTTGCTTGGCACACGTGCCGTACCCTATTTCACACAGCTGGCCAAAAAAAAAATTTCCATATTCCAGTGCAAAGAATCAAGCTCCTGCCTGCCAGTGGAGGGCATTACGGAGACTTGGGGCAGGGGGAGGAAGAAACTCGCTCCCTAACCGTATACTAAAAATAGGCTGATGCTGTGCAAACAGCTTTGCTGTGAACTTCCTTCTGGCGTGCAGCCATGCAGCTGCCTTATAGTTTTAAGCCTAGATACCTCTCCAAAACAAGAAGTCACCAAAGTTAAACACAGTCAGAAACGCTTTTCCTATTACTCCCTGCTGTATTGTATCAATTTTAGCTTCTTCCAGAGTGCAGGTAGCTTACTCAGGATCTAAGTTCCATTTTTTTTACTTAAACCATGGTTAAGACTGGTGCTGGCAATCTCTGAGGTCTGCGAAGTTCAAAGCAGGGAGGAGGCCTTTAATCTAAAACTGAAATACTCGGGTGACACGTCCAAAAAGTGCTTTCCTGCAGAGTAAGAACTGCAGTAGCTGGGCTGCAAAATGTTTTTAAATTCTCCAAATTGCTGTTAACTAAACAACCTTAAATCCTGATGTGATGATATGAAATTGGACAGTCAGTTCCTTAAATGAGACTAGTTTAAGAAGAATAAACACAAGAGACAAGGCTCTCTGGGCAGTTGGACTGAATGACAGAAGTGATTCATTCAGGCCTTGAAGCCTATGAGCTATTTGGTTTTGCCGTATTTTCCAGTGATTTTTACCTACTTATTAGTGCCAACATTTTGCCCTAAAATAAATCACGTCACATTCTTCTGTACATTTTGACTGTGAAGATTGATGTTTCAATTTAAGTATCAGCTTCCTTGTTCTTCATTTCAATAGTTGTTGATTGTTTAGATGTAACGAGATTCACATTTTCCTTTATCATGATCTATCTCATTTGTAGTAAGAATATTTTCCAGTATTTTCCCTCTCGATTCTCTATTGTCAAATACTCAGCTTTTATTTGAATCCTCTGAATTCCGATTATCTGATTTGTGCAGCAATTAAACAGATCAGTGTCGTTGTAGCTGACATTCTTTTTAAACTCTCATCAATAGCAGGACCACACTAGTCCATAAGTTTGTAATTTAAGATGCGCTTGGCAGGGGTTCAAAGAGACAGGAGCTCTAGTCTGTCTTGCTTCCCCTTGGAAAGCCTTTCTGACGCTGCCGAACAATATTTACACCAGAAGGGAACTGAGTTTTGGAAAACTTTTCCAGACTCTGAGGAAACCAAGCAACCTGAGACTCAGATAAGCCTTGGTAAATTTAAAAACTCTTGATGCTATCGGTGTGTAAAACTTGTATTAGCCCATCAGATATCACAGATTTACAATTTGAGGAGTGGATTTCAGTTAATAGATAAAATTAAGAGCAGAGGTTTGGCAAAAAAAAAAAAAAAAAAGTTATTTGAAGCAAAATCCTCCTACCGTCATCTCTGTGGAGCACTTTATGATATCTTACATTTCTGCAATTATAGGTACAGGTGCTCTGTTCTGCAATTAACTGAACATACTGTTTGCTAAATAGGGTTAGTGTCTGGAGCCAGAGAGGTTCAAAAAGCATCAAGCTTATTTCTTTTTCTGGGACCTTCAGCTTTCTAGCTGTCTGGAGAGAGGGTTCAGATGAGGTCCTGTTTTCTCCATCCCAGAAGAAAGGTTGTTTTCTCCCTTTGCTATGGGGCCTGGCAGTCCTTCTGAGAACAGTTCTCCCCCTTCACACCCCTGTCTTGCAGGGTTTTTTGAGGACACATTTCTGAAGGGGCTTTCCACTGGATCAAGCAGGATTCTGGGTGGGTGACAGGAATTCTCGCTCCCTGCTGCCTGGTTGTTTATCTTGGGACCCTATAAATTCACTTCTTTCCCCTTTTAGATATAAACTGAGTTCTAAAATCACTCTTCCACTGAACTATCTGACTCTGTCCTCGCCACGCATCTCATCCAGTCTTGCACCCTTAACCCAAATCCAGACTCAGGGATTACTCCTTGAACAGCATTTAATATTTGAGGATCCGAATGATGATTTGCCAGCTCATACCATACAACTCAAAAGGTCTTGTAAAGGGAAAGGGAGTCCTGAAGTGCAGTTCCCTCCCGGCCTGGCGTGTGCTTTGTCTCTGCTTCCCTTGTAATCTGCCCAGAGAAGATTTCTGAGATACTTGAACGGCTGCCACGATCTGCATGGGAGGCAGGGGCCTTGGCATGTGAGCTCTGCCACCTGATGCCTAGTCTGCATTGAGACACTGCCAGCTGGATCTGCAAGCCTCGGCAAATACAGCCTTCTATCAGCGAGTTAGCTGATCGGGTTGCTGCCTTGCAGTCGCTTACCAGTATTCTTCATTCTTCTCCCCTGTTGCTGAAACTACCTTGCCACGTCCTCTTGCCGCCTTCTCTCGAGTTTCTGTCCTCACCCGACAGCCTGTTGGCCCTTTTGTCCATGCTGATATCAACAGGTTCCAGATTTTTTATTTTTTAAACAATCCTTGCTTCTGGCTCACCTGTGTGTAGCTGAACAGACACCTCTTCAGAGACATGCAACATGGCCAGCCTTCTACAGCCTTTTAGAAACGCTTCCTGAGGTTTGCAGGCAGGTCCTGCACTTAGGTGCCTGCTGAAAGCAGATTGACCTGTTTGTTCCTCGGAAAGCAACTGAGCAACAGGGGAAACCTCACATCTCTCCCTCACTCCCCCTTCCCTAGTGGGAAGACCTCCTGCCAGCACCAACTGCCTGCGCTTGGAGACGCCCAGCCTTCCTTCTGACTTCAGCTGAAGGTATGGTACAAACAAACTTCCAGTGCAGATATCCTGCAGCCCTGCTGCAGGGTTCCCTGGGTTTCTTGCTAGCGCATTTTCATCTAAATATTGACTGAAAAAATGGAGGATGTGTTAACTAAGATGTTGGCTAACGTAAGCTGCTTGACTTTAGCAAGAGCACTTCCCATGCACAGCCCATCTCCCAGAAGTCCTTTTATGCCCATGTAGTCCTAGGAGTTTGCTGCACGTGCATGTTGCAGTGTGGACCTCTGTCCACCCCTGTG
Organism: Scopus umbretta; assembly: GCA_013400535.1. Classification (NCBI taxonomy): domain Eukaryota; kingdom Metazoa; phylum Chordata; class Aves; order Pelecaniformes; family Scopidae; genus Scopus; species Scopus umbretta. The sequence goes on along the minus strand of VZTL01057070.1, from coordinate 6,548 downwards.
CTGCTGGAGACCATTTAATTTCAAGTAAGGTGTCTGCCCATCAGTCACATTAATTTTGGTGAGGTCTGCACTGGAATGTGTCACATAGAAGCTTCTATGTCACCCAGGTATCTCATTGATGCAAGCGCTGCTGAATGAGGGGAGCAGAAGAGTTTCCCCTGTTCCTGGCATGGCAAAAATGTACCTCTCACGCTTTGCTGCACAGTGAAGGAAAGAATCTGATTTTCGTAAGTGGTTTTGGTTCTGCTCTTCGTTCTGCTTTGCAGAAGGGATTGCTGGGGACTTCAGGTGACTGCTTCGGTGTGAGAAGAGCAATGCGTGCAGTCAAAGGAGATGGGTGGGAGGAGTAAAAGGAGGTCAGCCTGGGCTTTATGGTGTCCTTGCGCGCCAGTTTTCGGTGCCACGTGACAAATGCCTCTGACAAACGCTGGTGGTTCCCCTCACGCGGCAGCAGCGATGCTGCACACGCTTGCAGCAAATGTTAGCGTAACAGCTCTGAAGGCTGCTCTGCAGCAAACACAAAGCTATTGTCATGTTAAAATGAACTCCTGGTTTTTTACCTTTTGCTGCATAAAAAATCAACAACTTCATTGGGCCACATTGTTCAGTGAGTCAAGTTGGGCTTGAAAAACAGCAGTTTTAAATAAAGACGACAAATAGCTTCCTGGTAGTTACATTACTCAGGCTTCAACCTTTGTGTCAGGACAGGTTGAAACAAAACCAGTGTCCTTTGGATGGGTCTCTAGATTTCAGGTGTGCCTTCCTCCCCGTCCAAGCCACTTTTCACAGCTCTCCCAGGGAGCAAGTTCCCTGGAGAGTGGGAAGAGGAGCAAGCCCAGACCTCAGAGCTGTTGGGGGAAAGGTGGGCACCCCACGTGCTCGGTCACGGCAGCGGGGCTTGGGCTACTCAAAGTCTTGGGTGCCTCCAAGGGCACAGGGCCGCACGGCATGGGCTTGCGCTTCAGGTCTGGCACCACTGAGCCCGCGCCAGCTGCTCTGCTTCAGTGACAGGATCTGCCTTTGCTTTTTCTCTGCCATTTTAAGATAATCCTTGTTTAAACTTCTGTAGGCCCTTAGGCGAGCTGGACCTTGGCAGCACGTGAGGACTCAGTAAATCCCGTTGGGCGGGACTCCGGCGTGTCTTTAGGTATGCGTAGTGCCAAGCGTCAGCCTCTCCGCTGTGTTGTGACAGACGCCGTCGCATGTCTGGTCCTGCACTGCGGCGCTGAACCAGAACCACTGGGATAACTCTTAATGGATGTTTGCAAACGAAAGCCAATAAATGCCATAAATACCAGCCCACAGTGCAGCGTTGTCTGCAGCAATCCAAGTCAGCATTTCTGAGGATGGTTGACATTTTGTGATAAGCCAACACTGAGTGTTTTGTAGTAATTGTGTAATTCTTGTGACAGTGACCATTCCTTGTGCTACTGAATAAAGTGCAACATGTCTGTAATTCCTGCAACCCCCTGCCTAGAGTGAGAAAGCATTTTTCCAACGAAGGTCAACAGAGGCAAAGATGTACATGAAAAAGGAAGTTACTGACAGCTCCAGAGGAGTGCATAGGGTCAGAGGTTTTGCTTATTTTAATTTTGATAAGTAAATTGTCATTTATTATCTGAGCAGGGAGAGAAATCTTGGTAAAGTCTCATCATCCAGAAAGTCCCGGTCTTGAAACAAGCAGGTAGATAGACACCACTTTCCAAAATCCATGGAGCCTGTCACTGCTGAGAATCACTTTGATGACTAATTTCTGCAAAAGTCAACAAGACAGAGAACAGGAATAACATTATTTAAAAAGGTATTTTGCAACAAACAACGTCTATTCCCTATTTTTTAGGAAGTGTGTGTCTTTTTTTAAATGTTGTTTTGGTACATCTGGCTTCCTCTCCCATTTGAAACATTAGGCTAGAAAAATAATTTTAGGCTATTTAAATTACTAGTGGAGGGCTTTCTCTGTAGCCGTGATGAAGACAGGATGCTTGCATGCTAAATTCATATTTTGGTGAATGCTCTATATATCATCTAATGAGATATTCCTTTTTGATTTTCCTCTTGATTAAAAATGTTAGTGCTCATATCAGGACTGGTTTAATATGCCTGGAGTTCTCCATTTTTTCCTATTCTGTCTGCACAGACTAATTTCCGGTCACAAGAGAGTCCTGCTGGTCTCAGTTGTTAATCTGCTGAAAAATCATTGTGCTCTTTGCTTTTTTTAGGAGGCTTGTCTTGTGAAAAAAAGCCAGCAGATAAAATTTGCTAATTCCCTGTGAGTCACCCAGCAGCAATGGCAAAGCTGGGAGGAAAAAATGGGGGGAAGAAGGGAATTGGTGAATGGGCGGTGACCTGAAGATCTGACTCAGAGCATACTATTTCCAGTGTTTCCAAATGACAAATACTCAGTTATTATCTCCAGGTTTCCCGCCACTGGGGGCATGTGGCTACCAAGCAAGGTTTTTAAAAGCCTGTTAATAAAGTTACATACAACGGGCGCCCACACGTGCCATGGTTCACTGGGCCTGAGCATGGAGATATACATGCCTGACTGGCAACAGAGGACAAAATAATTATGAAATCAGGAATCTACTCAGAGACACCACATATTTCTTAAATTATTTTGCCTTCTAAAAAGCTGTGCGCACCAGAGAAATCAGAACACTGGCTCTCCTACCTTATGCATCATCTAGCTAAAAAATGTGCAGCTCCCAGACACCTCGAAACTCCTTCCTTTCACCCTGCCCTGCAAACCTCAGTGGCTCCCATACCAGCAAGAACAAAACGGGTCATCTGCTCAATCTGTTGCTGATCTCAGCTAACCAACTTCCCGTAATATCAGCAAATACCTCTGCTTTTGTAAATCTGTTCTTCCCTCCATAACGGGGTGGTAGCGGGACCAAGAATGCTTTGGATCTAGAAATGTGCTCGTTGGCAGGAGGAACAAAGAAATTGCTCACCCAGAAGGGGAAAACAGGACTAATGCTTTTGTCCGCTGGGGAGAAATAGCATGCAAGTCAAGCCAACAACTTTTGCATGCAGTTAGAAAGGTGCCATGGGATGCTACTTTTAATGGCAGACATTGATATCGGTCATTCATGAGAAACGTCTTCAGTAACTAAAATAAAAGCAGATCCTGAAACGCTTCTGTGGTTGAATGGTTTCTTGACAGATACTACCCACTGCCCAATAATGTCAGGCTCTCCCTGAACTTGACAGGGCAGCTGCTGTTTTTCCCAGCCTTCTGGAAACAGGCCAGCTATGACATGTTCCTGATAGTAGTGAGCTGCAGGGCGTTTTTCATTCTGCTGCTCTAGGCAATTTGATAAAGGCTCCTTCCTCCCACTCCAGAGTTAACCCGCCCAAACTGTAGCTGAATACCTAGCTGCAACAACAGCGCATTTGCTAGGGATCGGGCCTATTCACTTAGTTGAAATTTGCTTAAATTGGTTGTTTTATACAAAGGAACGCTTAAATTGATTTCATCGTGTGTTCTGAGCCAACATTCACAATGCTAGATGTACACCAGGAGTTGATTGCTACAGCTCTTTATGAATAAAGTTATTTTTAAGAATCATTATTCTTTTCTTGAAACCAAGTATTTCTACAGCATAAAATAAAACTTGGTCTCCACCCCTTAGAGAAAGAAGAGGAAAGTCTTCAGCTGATACATAATTGTTTAAGCTAAAATATAAGAAACTATGAATTCCCATTTGTACTGCTGCGTTGGCCTTAACTCTGGACCTACAGAAAAAGTTGACACAGGTTTTTTTTCCCCCCCATTTAAGACCACTGGAGCTATCCAGGCATTTCCATGCTTTCTTATTATTTTACCTCAAGATCAATTTTTTCCTTCAGACAATTAAAGATATGGACAGCATCTGGAGGCACAGTTTAGCCTTATCTTCCACCAAATAGAGATGCGCTTAAGTGCATTTTCTATCCACCCTGTGCAGGGAGGTGATGGGTGCAAGGGATCCCTTTCATTTGTGCATGGGAAAGTGGCACCTGTCTCTTTGCTCAGTGAAAAGTCATTACTGACTAAGGCCTACTTTTAAAGCACATCAGTTCCCTGCTCTGCCAGATGTGGAGCAGCATCTGCGAAGGGTTCCCCACACCATGACAGCGTGATGGTCGGTTGCTAGCTGTGACCACACTAACGCTGCAGAGGAAAGCAGAGGAGAAAAATCCCGCAATATATTCAGACAGTTGTGCACCCAGGGACCCGACCCCTGCAGGCACTCAACTGGAGCCCTGAAGCATGAGATTTGGTTATCACAATTGTCCTGACACAAAGCCGCCAGCATCGTTGGTGTGCGGAGGTCAAGGCAGGGAACCCTGCCCTGCCCCAGGCCCTGAGGGCTGGCGGTGCCCTGACACCCTGGTACCCGCGTGTGCCGGTCTCGGGGGTATTCAGGTGTATTTTCCCCACGCCATCAGCCGCCTGTGTCGGGGACTCCATTCCTATGCTGGGTGAGGAAGAAGTTCCACCAAATCCCGTGATTCACAGGAAGACCCGAAGTGACGCAGGCGGTCCCTTTTCTTTTCTCCTTCAAGGTGCACGAAGCAGCGGCGGAGGGCAGGCCTGCCGCAGCGATGGAGGAGAGGAGCCTGGGCAACACCCGGCAGGAGAGGGCTGTTCTAGCCCTGCGGCGGGGTCCATCCGTGGAGCCCCTCCAGGCGTGTACGCCGTGGGAAGAGCACCCTCCACCCTTGGCTTTGGGCTGACGGGAACCGTGTGCCGTGGGAAGAGCACCCTCCATCCTTGGCTTTGGGCTGACGGCAACCGTGTGCCGTGGGAAGAGCACCCTCCATCCTTGGCTTTGGGCTGACGGCAGCTGCATGCCCTGTTGCGGCCGGGGGATAGGGGCGATCTTCCCGGGGAGACACGAGGGGCCAGGGCACATCGCCACGTCGTGTTGGGGAGGGGAAGCTCAACTCTGAGGACCCAGGGATGGGGGGCAGCCCGGGGGCCACCTGCAGCCCTGCTGGGACGGGGACAGCCCTAGCGAGGGAAGGGCACCCGCGGCGGCACGGCAGAGGGGA
>VZTL01057066.1:0-17859 GCA_013400535.1 Scopus umbretta | reverse complement strand
CACCACTGACTTGAGTGGGATCAAGATTTTGCTCACTGATCTTATCCATTTTGTACACACACTTGCATGAGTACATTCACCTCTCATTTCTGTGCACATGACAGATTCCAAAACTGGAAAAGTATGAGGTTTTCTTCTACAAAGACATTTGTTTTCTTTCTTTCTTTTTTAAGGCCGGAAATATGACAAAAATGGAAATTTAGACCCTTGGTGGACAACTGACTCTGAAGAAAAATTTAAAGAGAAAACAAAATGTATGATTAATCAATACAGCAATTACTACTGGAAAAGAGCTGGCTTACACGTATGTAAAACACCAGTGACTGAAAGCAGTGGTGCCTTAGGAATTTTTTGGGGTGTTTTTTTTTTCTTAACTTATCTTTTTATAAATCCCAACATATTGGGATATTAGGCTACCAACTTCATATCTTACAACAAATCATTTTTTGAAGTGAATAATTGTGATAAAAATTGTCTGTCAGATATGATTAGTCCAGTCAAATACCACTATCCACAGTCTGGTGACAGGGTTAAACCACTTCTCCTCATCACATCATGTTGGAATCAGAGGAAGAAGATGAAGCCGCTCAGCAGGGCCTGTCTAATTACTGTGAGCATGTTAAATGTCTTCTGAAGATGAGTTCCATAATGAAAACTGAGCAGCCACTCTTTTTAAAAAGAAGACTGTAATAGCATGTTTTATAGATTCCTTTAGCAATTCCACCTGTTATTTATTACAGCTATAAAATGGATGCATAAACCCTACTTTATTTCATATTCAACTCTTGCTTTTCTTCCACGGATGCATGCAGACCCAATTTGTATCTCAAATGAAGGGAGTGTGATAGCAGTAGCTCATAGAAAAGGCCTGAGAAAGAAAGTGCAAGGGAATGGTTTCTGTTTCATTGTCTATCGGAGTTATGGGCTTCCCTGAAAATCTGAACATTATGTAAGTGTCCAAAATGGAGGATAAATCCCAGACCTTCTGAAATCAATAGCTAAAATTCCAATAATGTTGGCTGGGACATGATTTTAATCTTAATTTTCAGGAAGAAGCACATGACCCACCTCCTACTCAATTCTACCACCTCTACTTTCTGATTTTAGAATCAGAAATACAATTACATCTTTGCCTTTTAAAGAATAGAGAGGTCACACTGAATGCGTAGCAATCATTGTAACACTTTCCCTGGGCTGTTTGTAGTAGTCTCAGAGATATCAAGGCCATATTGAGGTCCAGTGTGAAGTCCAACAACTCAGAGTTAGAGTACTTCATATAAGCTAATTTACAAATAAAAATTCTCAGGCTCATTCCTGAGTATCTGTAGGACAAAAACTGTTAATACAAAAATGCCATTTAAAGAAGGTCATTAAAACCTTTCCCAAAGATGTGACTGACTTCTCATGTTCCTACCATTGGCTTGGCCATCCCCTTTACCTTCTACAGTGTCTCTTGAGATGGGGTAGATCTGAATTTCCCTCCAGTGCAGCTATTGCCTTTGAAGTCCGTGGATGGGTTTACGAGAGAGATCTTGTTACCCACAGCCTTGTCATCTGTAAGGCTTTTTCCTCTTATTTCTGTGGGATAAGCTAAAGCACTTTTTCAATGATACAAGAAGGATCTTGATATCTTCTGCCATATTTTATAGCTTCTGTATGAAGAGCTACGCATGATTTTTTTTCCTGTCATTTACATCAATATTTATACACTCTGCAGGTTTTTTACATGGATCAAGAAACCTATTTACTCTTCTTCTTTCTCATTCAGTTTACAATAAAAATATCTCCAGAAAAGAAGCATAATGAAAGAAAAAGTAGATACAGAAATAGCTTCAGAGTGCAGTAATCACATGAAATTGTCTGATCAAATAAAAGGCTTATCATGGTCCCTGAGCCCTGTCATGAGTTGTCTGCACAGACTAGTCTCAGATACCTGACCCAGAGCTGCCTGAGATTGGCAAAAAGACTTCTTCTACTTATTAAAATGACCTATAGCCCAAATGCCACTTCTAGGTTACTCTTATCTTATGCTCTAAATCAGTCTACTTCACAAGCCCACTACAAGAAAAATGCACGAGTAGGTAGACCAGAAAAAAAGCCAGCTGATGTGTGTGCATGTTTCCTAGTGTCCCAGCATCTTTTCTCCTAAAAAACCTCTCTCCCACTGCCATCTCCAGCCTCTTGAGGGGAGGGAGGGCTGGCAGGATAGCACTTTCCTCTACTGCTTCCATTTCTCCTTTGTTACACCCTTGGGTGTAACATTGGACCCAAGGCATCAAGCAAGATACCTTGGGTCCAATCAGGGTGCTCATCTGCACTGAGTGGTGGGGCTGTGCACATGTACCTGGGTATCCTCTAGGTCCTTTTACCTTTTCTCCCGCATTTTCCCCTCTTTTACCATCCTGAAACTAAGGTGGGTCCTGACACCAACTCCCCTATACTCATCCCTGTGGCATGGGAGAGCCCATTGTCAGAGGATTTGCAGGACAGCATTGACCTTCAGAGCTCTCCTCAAAACTGTGCTAAATTACCTTGCTCATTCAAGGCATAGGAGAGAGCAAAACTGCTTAATTACAAATTAAGTTACACTTTGGTAACAGTAAGACCCTAGTGGGCTAGGTGATCGGAGAAAATGCTGCACTTGCAGAAATGAGGGTTTCTTCATAATGATATTGCACTTGATAATACCAGGAGACTGGCTTTTTCAGAAAGTTTAGATAGCATTGCCTCTTGCAATATATTCTTGTTGCTATTGCTGTTACTCTTGCTCTCAGAATCAATACTAGGGAAACGCAACATGAAATTCTTTTGCAGATATTTTTAGAGCACCGAATATACTATCAATCTCAATTCTGCCTCTGACAGTTATTTTTAATTACGCTGTTTTATGTTATTACTTTTTTTTTTTTATCATCCCAGTAGTATATAGAGTTATGTAGAGAAAGAGATATAACCTTTTAGATAGAAGTTTAAGAAAGGGGCTACTAGATCTCACATGTAACCAGAGAAAAACGGTCTTCAGGGAAAATTATTGATGCTCATGTCAAAGATCAGGTTCTGGATTCTTGAGTGCATTTTATCTACTACATTTTGTGCTACAGAGCTGTAGGACCAGAGCCAGGATAACTCATCACAGAGAATTGTTTACTGACAGTTTTCACATTGAAACCCAGTTTTCTTAACCAGAGTTATGATGGTTGAAATTGTCTGAGGTCATTCTTGCCTTGTTTTATTTTTTCCCCTGTTTCTTGAAGTTGATCAAGGAGGAAGTTCAGAAACAGGTCAAATTGACTGATGTTCTTTCATTCTGCCAGGTGAAAGGCAAGAGGACTTTGGCAGAAAACATTGCAGATAATGGAGGTTTGCGAGAGGCTTTCAGGGTAAGGAGATGAAAAATATCTGAAACACAGTATTATTTAAAAAAAAAAGAAAAAAGAAAAAGCTGTGATTAGGCTCCATGTCACTGAAAGGCACTTGGTATCTCTTTCTTATCAGGCATACAGGAGATGGATTACAGAAAAGAGGGGAGGGGAAGAAGAGCCCTTACTACCAGGCCTTGAGTTCACACACAACCAGCTTTTCTTTCTGAGTTATGCCCACGTGAGTAGGACAAATGTGTTTTAAGTCCTCATCTATTAACCTGCACAATGTACAGTGCAGAGACGAGACTGCTTCTTTTCAACAGTCTACACCAGCCAAACCCAGACTTTTAATGGTATAAGCAGAGACGACTTCTCCCATGACTATTAATCCTTTTCTCTTTCTTTGTGCTCATCTATCTAGCCATGGTTCCAGAACTGCTGAAATTACTCTTGGTTTTGCACAGTGTTGTCATGGCAGCTTGCTTTCTTCTTGCTGCTTACCTCTGCTGCAAGGCTTTTCTTGCAAGTTATTGTCTTCAGCCAGACAAAATTGCACTGAAGTTCATATATCCTATGGGCAGCCTGGCTTGCTGGTTTTGCCTATGATAGAGTTATTTTCTTCATAGCAGCCAGTATGGGGCTATGTTTCAAATTTGTGCTGAAAACAGTGTTGATAATACAACACTGTTGTATTATCATGTTTTTGTTATTACTGAGCAGTGCTTACACAGAGCCAAGGCCTTTGCTGCTTCTCACCCCACCCCAGCAGCAAGTAGGCTGGGGGTGCACAAGAAGCTGGGAGGGGGCACAGCTGGGACAGTTAATCCCAACTGACCAAAGGGATATTCCATACCATATAATGTATAATATAATGCCATATAATACCATATGGAGCTGGGGAAAGAAGAAGGAAGGGGGGGGGACATTCTTTGGAGTGATGGTGGTTTGTCTTCCCAAGCAACCGTTACGTGTGATGGAGCCCTGCTTTCATGGAGATGGCTGAACACCTGGCTGCCGATGGGAAGTAGTGAATGAATTCTTTGTTTTCCTTTGCTTGTGTGTGCGGCTTTTGCTTTACCTATTAAACTGTCTTTATCTCAACCCATGAGTTTTCTCACTTTTACTCTTCCAATTCTCTCTCCCATCCCACCAGGGGGGAGGGAGTGAGCGGCTGTGTGGTGCTTAGTTGCCGGCTGGGGTTAAACCACGACACTGGCTTAAAGGATTTTGTCAATAGGAAACATCCAACACAGGGACTTAGGTAAGGTAGGGGCTGCTTAAATGAGATTTTTCATGCAGTGGATACAGTATAAGAGGGATTATTTAGTTGTGCAAACATTCTCTCTACCCTGTTATGTGGTCAGTTACAATTGGGTCAAGTATTGTATTAGGAATAGTGAATTTGGGACCACTGATGGAAACTTGAAAAAATGTGTAATTTCATAAGAAACTGACATTCCAACATAGAACAAATGTGCCAGGTAATATAGCTGCAATTCTAGGGATAATAAGCATCATTACATGTACCTTTTGTACACATTACGTAGCTTTGAGACCAAGAAGTATGCTTGGTAATTATTAAGGCATGAGATGCTGCAGCACAAGCTGAAAAGCAGGCTACAATTATAGAGAACCTCAAAAAAAGAATGAGTAAAGTGGCTATGATTAGATGATGGGAGTGAGTGGGTGGAGAATAAGAGTGGGTGGAGACTGGATCCATTAAGGTGCTTGAAAAACAAGAGAATATACCAACAGAAAATGGCAAGTTAGCAAAGGCAAAACAAAGTAGGAGTTTGTGGTGTCTTTCCATTTTGTGCACTCTGTCTGATAGACATCTTAAGAACAGTGATGTTACATTCTCCTTTACTTCCAGAGTCATCCCAGATAACGTGCCTATTTCTGCTTTTTATCTTTTACTAGGTAAGATGCAACTCCTTTAGACCAGAATCTGCGAGAGAGCAAATACATGTTGGAGCGCACAGCCCTCCTCAGTTCAGGTAGTGCAAATAATGTATTTACTCAGTATACATACAGAATCAATCACTGCAGCACACAAGTGCAGAAATTTAACATGTTAAGAGGGGTTTAAGAGCAAACACAAAATTGGACTGTGCTCTTTGGCTTAGATTGAAATTGAACTATTTTTATTAGCTTATCTTTCACTATTACAAATGCTCTTCTGTGAAAATGAGGGGCTTGCATCTACCTTCAAAAGCAGCTGAACCAGAACACACTCTGATCCCTGTGATGTTCTGTAATCATGGCCTGAGTACATAAAATGTCTAATCTATCACTTTTTTTTCTATGCAATTCTACTTTAGAAAAACAATGAATATTAGAACGGTCCTTGATTTAATCTGCCTGAGTTAATTAAAAGCTTTAAAGTGAGTACCTTGAATTATATTGATAATACAAAGCAAAACATCCCCTCTAAGTTCAGTTCAAGATTTAACTCTTTAGTTGCCCTTCAAAAGACACTTTACTGGAAGGATCTGTGGTAGTTCAGCCACAACACAGTGTCTGTGTCCTTGCCCAAAAGGCCTCCCACAGGCTCTCCTAACCACAGACACCCCTGAACATCAAAAAGGAAAGGCTAGAAAAGGAGGAAGGTTTAAAGACTTCATAAGAATTAGGAAGCCAGAATTTATTTCTCCGCTTCTCCACAGAGTTTGTGTGACCCAAAGCAAGTTTTTTCTGTTGGGATTCATGTTGGTTGTATTTACTTAACTAAGAATTGTGTGTTTGTCCTCAGTCAAGTGCTACATTACCTCTGTATTTGGGGGAAGGATGTTAACTCAACAAGCTGATTCATAACGGAGATGTCTCCAATACACAGGATTAGTTGCCTTCTGGAGATTCCTGCTGCTTTCTGTTGACTAGAGAGGGGACTGGGATCCCACCTTCTCCATGGCTAAATTTAGGTGATATGAGCCCCACTTTGCCTCAGTTCTCTCTTGGTAAAGTAAAAACAGCAACACTGCCTTTACAGGGAGTTGTGAAGTTGCTTCATAGGTACTTTGACATATTCCCTCGACACAGCCACACAAAAGCTGAAGATATAAACACGGTGTGCATAACACACCTTGGTCTACTTATAACCAGAATGGGTTAAGAAGTAATGGAACTGGAAACATGGTGACACAAATTTAATGTAAGCTAGCATTGCAGATGTTTATGCTTGTTCTTGGTAGACTTCTCTACTCTGCATTGAAACCCGTGCATTACTGCACGTTTGCAGCACCTGTTACACCAGTGAGCTAGGATAAAACTAGTGCAGTATGCAAATCTGCATGCCTTTTAATGATTGAAAGTACATCATGACAATGAGGACAGGAGTATCAGACTGATCTTTAGCCTACAGAGTGATACAATTTTAGAATTCCTACTCTTGTTAAGATTTTGGTAAATAACCATCTCTTGCCTTTTGAAGTCCTCAGTTTTATTTACCTATCTGTATATTTATATAGTCTGAATCACTACATAGATACATTCCCATGAGATGGTGCAAATCACAAAATATACAGGGAAGCCTGGGGATAGAGCATTCATGAAGAAAACTCATGAAGGAATCAGGCTAAGGAAGAAAATTCCAGAGAGGATTACAAGAATTTAGAGTCTAGAAAATACAGACAAAATGTTTTCCTAGTTTTTATGTGAGATACTCAGAACAGGCTTCTGTTTCAAACCTGAAGAGAAACTGTGGTGCTTGTCTCTTCTTGCAAATCATATCAACTGAACTAACAAATTATATTATTTCCCCCAACTTTGCTTCATTTATGTCCCAAGACCATTATAATAGCAGTACAGCTAGTTTCAACACTGACAGCTCTTGTTATCCAAAAAGCCCAAACAGCCCTTTTTTAAGTAATTATAAAAAAGAGCTATAAAAGATGATAAAAATGAGCAACACATATCCTGAGCATAGATGTGTGCATCTGAGCTAGTTACCCCAGGTTCTCCTCATAGTCAAAAAAGAATAGGCATTTTGAAAGTCTACATATATATATATATATAACCTTTCTGTAACCAACAAATTTGGATTACTTAGACTCTGCAAGTACATCTTTCTATTGACAGCCAAGGGAGCCCAGGGTGACCTGTTCAGGGCAAGGCATCTCTAATGTAGTTCAATGGGATGAAATCCAGACAACCCACTCTGATTCCACAGTTAAAGTGTGGCAATATCAAACCATGGGTAGAAAAGTGATGTGCATGGACACAAAAAGATCTTTTGCTGGCTAGATTCTGATCATCTTTATTTTTAATTGGAAGATTTTTAGTATTAGCATGTGTCTTCGCTACATTTGAATACTGATTTCAGAGTGAAATCCCTGGCATGACAGGCAGAACTCCCACCAACTTCAGCAGCAGTTCTGCATGACCAGCTCTTGCTGTTCTGGTCCCTGAATATGTATTTGCAATGTTTTTACAGTAAAGCTATATATATTTTTTGAAGCCTAACACAATTTTGCAATTCTCCCCACAAAACTGACCTTTAGGCATTTTTGCACCAGCTGACTGCTAATTTTCTTATCCACAGAAAGTCTAATCAATGTAATAAGAATGTTTTCTACCATGCTGAGCTATGCTGAGAAGCTGATTGTCTGCAATGGAGAAAAATGCCTTCCCACTGCATAACAAAAGGGTGGAAAGGCATACAATTAATATCTCAGTAGATACTTTTCTGCTTTAAACTCATGATGCTGTTTACTTTAATACAATTGCAAATTTCAGGTTAGTAAATTCCAGATGCTTAAAAGCGTAGCAAAAATCAGCAAACAACACAATCACAATCTAGCAATGGTAAAACAATAATTTCTGACAGCATGAAACAATACAGACACGTGCTTTCATTCATGGAGCTAAGAATGACTGCATACAAAAAGCAAGTTCTTCCCCTGTGTCTGAAGGTGCCAGGCTGGGACGCAAACATGTAGTCTAACTTGTGTGAGGCAGGGATGTGCTGCTCTTCCAGTATCACACCACCTGTGGTGGAAACAGCCTGGGAGCTGGTCAGGGCAGAAGCCTCAGAAAGTCTATTTCCAAGGTATCAGAGGAGTTGAGATGCCCACGGGTGTAAGGCTGAGCCGGCCAGTAAGAGAGGTGCTGCCTGCCCCCCTGCCAGCTTCAGGCTGCAAAGTCCCAGGGAGCCAGCGTGTGGGGGGGTGTGTGTATGTGGGTGGGCAGGGGGTGTTGTTACAAGAAACTTGCTGGCATGAGCCAAATCAAATCACTTCCAGCACAACAACATGACCACGTGCTCGCTCCTGCCTGCCGGCCGGAGTGCAGCAGTCTGGCAGCTGTTGGAAGAATTATTCCACTGTGCAAGGCTATCTCTGGTCCACCTTTGCTGCCAAGGACCAGATTAGAGAATTGTTCTAAACGACATAGTATCCACAAAATGCAATTGGTTTTGGTTGAGTTTCTAGTAAAGTAAGATGCTTCTAGAAGCAGTGAATGAAACAAAATTGTCTTCACCTTAACTTTAAATAGGAGTGCTTGTCCTGAACTTTTTGGTTTTATTTGTGGAAAAATGACATGGGAAGCCTGAGAATTCAACCCAAAGTGAACACACTGAAACAGTTACAGGCCTGTAGTGTTTAACAGAAGGCAATCTGCACACTGATCACTTTTCTCTTTGCAGAGTTATTGGTGCCATGAGCAACTTTGAAGAGTTCCGTAAAGCTTTCAATTGCCCAACAAATACGACAATGAACCGAGGGGCAGAATCCTGCCGGCTGTGGTAGATGTCCTTTCCAGGACTTCTGTCAAGAGGGGTCTGCAACGTGAACTGCTGCACCTGAGCTCAAGCCCACTGCTAGAGTTTCAGAATAATGTTCTGCAGTCTGGAAAGGTGTTACTTCAACTCGTCTTTCTTATCTGTGCTGGTAACCTGCATGGATCTAATCACTCTCTATCCAGAGCCTAGAAACTTTTGAAATAGGAGAAGAGGATAGGTTTTCTTTACTAATAATTAAAAAAAGGAACTCCTTTTATCCATAAAGCTACCCCTGTTTATCTGAAGTTACATGGCTGTTGATGGGTAACTGCCATTACCAATTCTAATTCCTGATTTATAGTTGAGCAAGAGGTAAATGCTAAAATCCAGTTTTAATCTGTTGCTCTGCAGGGGTGCTATGTAGAATGCTCCCACACAAAATTCATTCTTTCTGGATGAAGACATTCATGAGACTACTACAAAGCAAGCTCTGATCTGCTGTGATATAGCATTTTCATAACTTAAATTGTTACTGCCCAGCATGCCAGAAATGATGTCGTGTGATGTAAAGACACAAGACTACATAAATTCCGTTTAATACGTCAGATTAGTGCCTCAGATTTTGGAACAGTTTCAAGCTGAGAAAGCACCTTATTGTTGCCATCTGCTAGGACTAAACAGAAAGGATACTTGTCAGATCGTGGCCTTTTCTAATTTTAGAACTGCTTATGATAAAAATCAATGTATGGTGAAAATCAGAGGCTTGCAGAGGGAATTACCAGCACCATGATACTCAGAACTACTATAGCACTTATTCCTGTTTACACTGTGGGCAGTTTTTTTTTCCCCAAGTAGTGACTTTTACCTTGAGCTGAAGGTAGCTTCACCCACTTTTATTTTTAAGCCTGAAATACTATACCAGTTTTAGTTTAGGGATTTCATAGTTTCTGGGTCTTACAGAGGAATGTACGTAGTGTGCGTGTTTGTCCTCATGTTCTGGATAGGGCAGGGTGACTTGTGATTTTAAGGAAAGAAGACTATGTGACTGAAAAACAGAGTACCAGCAGCATTTGAGTTGTCTGGATAAAAAGAGAGATTCAGGAGTAGAGGACTTTTAAATACAGTATACATGCAGGCCAGTTGAGTTTTTAATTTGATTTCTAACAATATTCATAAAAAAATTATTGCAGCAGAAAAACTTTAACATATAACTGTTACTAAGGAGGGGAAAAACACAACAGCCCTTTCTTCCCCAACAGAAAAATACATATTTAACTGGTATTTATTTATACCTTGTGCATTAATTAAATGGAAAGAGAGTTTCTTTAGACTGATTTAATTACTGCAAATCTATATATGTCTCTGTGTGTATATACTTTTTTATATATATACAAAAATATATAAATCTTCTCTTTGCTTACATTTTATTTTATCAGTATAGAAATGTTAGTAAGATAAATTTTTTTTACAAGGATTGGTCAAATATTTTCCAACAGTCAAGGTGGAGGAAGGTTCAACTGAAGACAAGTTTTTGCAAACAGGGTTAGTTTCCTATGTTTCTTTATAAAGAATAGAATCATAGAATCACAGAATTGTTGGGGTTGGAAAAGACCTCTGAGATCATCTAGTCCAACCGTCAACCCAACACCACCATGCCTACTAAACCATGTCCCGAAGTGCCACATCTACATGTCTTTTAAATACCTCCCAGGGATGGTGACTCCACCCCCTCCCTGGGCAGCCAGTTCCAATGTCTCACCACTCTTTCAGGAAAGAAATTTTTCCTAATATCCAATCTAAACTTCCCCTGGCACAACTTGAGGCCATTACCTCTCATCCTATCACTGGTTACTTGGGCAGAGAGACCAACACGATTCTCACTACACCCTCCTTTCAGGAAGTTGTAGAGAGCGATCAGGTCTCCCCTCAGCCTCCTCTTCTCCAGACTAAACAACCCCAGTTCCCTCAGCCATTCCTCAGAAGACTTGTTCTCCAGGCCCTTCACCACCTTCGCTGCCCTTCTCTGGACACGCTCCAGCACCTCAATATCCTTCTTGTAGTGAGGGGCCCAAAACTGAACACAGTATTCGAGGTGCAAATACTGTGAAGAAGGGGGATATCATGGAAAGATAATTTATAGAAAGAGATAGGCCCTCAAGCTACCTTCCAGAGAGAAGGAAGCTGATACTCCTGAACTCAAGTCACTGTTGCCACTTCTTAGAAACAAAATATTATATTTTGGGACCAGGACATTCTTTTTTTCAAATTTCCCCTGAAAAAGTAAAAGTTTTCTTAAGTGGAAAAACACTTTTGCTTCCTTCAAGCCATCTCTATTCCTGAGTTCCATGGATTACAGTTTGCCATTTGAATTGCCACTACTAAATTTTTTTTCCTGGAGATATTTTTCACATAAACTGTTTAGATGGCAGTATTTTCATAGAGACTTTCCTCAAACAAGCAGGTACGGATCCTGAGCAAAGTGATACTGTCTGTCCACCATGGGAAAATTCCTTACCAAATTGAGTACTTTACTGGATTTATTCCTGTGCTCATATGGGCGCTGACATGAGTTGATGTTCGCTGCTTTCAATCAACAGCACTAAGTTCAGGGGTGACACCCTGGACCCATTAAAGGTAATACCAATAGGGTCGTTGTCCTCAGAAAAATCAGGACAACAACTCAGACATTTATCTAAACTTTCAAAATTGCTGGACTATGCAAAGCCAGTTTCACAACAGTCAGCTTTGAGTTTTCTAATTTTAACTCTCAGGTCAGAGATGCATTTGCAAGAGCTCCTCTCTCATGGCTATTTTCCAGTGGGACAGATTCTGTCATTTTGTGGTTTATGGGATTGTTTTTCTGTACTGGATAGCAATTTCTTCTGAAACGCCTGATATTTGCTGCCTTAAACACCACTCTTGCTGCTCCTTACTAGGCTCCAGTTTTTCATGGTTAATACCAAGGATTTTTTGAACTACATATTCCCAACAGCACAGGAACTACTGCAAAACTGTCTAATCCTTGCTATGGCATGTCTTGCAGCAGGCAGGGGGCCAGGTCCTAGGCTGGGGGGATAGAGGGAAGCTGGAGGGTTTGGGGGTGATGCACTAGAAGGGAGGAAGAGAAGGCATGGCCAGATTTTTGGACACTGGTTTTAGCAGTTGATAGGGGCCTACATGCTGCCAGGAAAGCCAGAAATCCTTGCTGCTGACTGGCACATTCATCGGTAGTATCCAAGTTTGAGGAATCCTTGTTGTTGACTTGAGTTTTCAGTGCCTTGGGCTTAGGTCTTGCATACGCCAATGTGAGGATCGCGGCCTGGACCACTTGCCCACTTTTTACCTCAAACCAAACAGCTTGTAATGCAACTTACAGTTCATGTTGGAGTCAGCTATTTGGGTACCAGTTGGAAAGCAAAGCAGAAGATAATTAAATGCATTCTTCAAACTTGGTCACCAAAGACAGCTAAAGCATAGTGATGGTTTGTGAGGTCTTGTCCCATTGCCTCTGTTTTATCAGACTCTGTGGCCCTGTGTTGTGGTTTAGCCCCTGTTGGCAACTGAGCACCACACAGCCGCTCACTCATCCTCACCCCCCCGTGGGGATGGGGAGAGACTTGAAAGGGTAAAAGTAAGAAAACTCGTGGGTTGAGATAAGAACAGTTTATTGAAATAAAATTGAAATAAAATAATAATAATAATAAATAATAATAATAATAATTGTAATGCAAAAAAACCCCCAAAACAATGAGAGAGAGAGAAACAAAACCCAGGGAGGGAAAAATACAAATGATACAACCACTCACCACCTGCCAACCGATGCCCAGCCCATCCCCAAGCAGCGATCGCTGCCCCCCGGCCAACTCCCCCCAGTTTCTATACTGAGCGTGACGCCATATGGTATGGAATAGCCCTTGGGCTAGTTTGGGTCAGCTGTCCTGCCTGTGCCCCCTCCCAGCTCCTTGTGCCCCTGGCAGAGCATGGGAAGCCGAAAGAAAAAGTCCTTGACTAATATACACACTACCAAGCAACAACTAAAACATCAGTGTTATCAGTATTGTTCTCATCCTATAATCCAAAACACAGCACTATGCCAGCTACTAGGAAGAAAATTAACTCTGTCCCAGCTGAAAACCAAGACACCCTGCTTTGTTTTCACATTGTGCTTCCTGGGTCTATGCTGGCAATGTCTTGCTGTGTTGCTATCAGGCTTACCTATTACATCTATGCAAACAGATCCTTCATCATATATAGTCTTCTCTCAGAGCTTTTAAATTGGTATTTTTTTTAATTGCCAGTAATTATGTCAACACTTTTTTTCCTTCAAGCATGTTGTGAAGTATTTCCTCCTGTTGGCTTAGTAATCTTCTTCTCTTCCAGTGATCAGGTGGGGAAGGATCATCTATGAACAAATAATTTTTAGCAGTGTATTTTGGAGATACTTTTCTACTGTGTAGACATAAAGAAACAACCCGTACTCCTGTCCCACATCCCTTCTTTGGGTCCTGAAAACAGGTAGACCTTCTTTTTATAGCCAAACCCTGAAAACACTAAACTACCTTATACACTGTGAGTATTGCTTCTGATTGCATTGTGAAAGAGTTAGCTTTACACATGAGTAACTCTCTGAAAAGGCGGCTGTGCTATTCACCTGCTTAGGTACATAAATAATGTCCAAACTGGGTCTGGATGCTGAAGAACCTAAAAACCCAGTTCCATTATAAAGCTCTGCCTCGTGCCCTGTGCAGGGGGATTTCAGCATTCTTTAAGTAGGTACACGATTAGAACACTAAATGTCTGAATTATTTATAAAATAATCAGGTGGGTTTATGTATAACTTTTCATTGGGTATTATTCAACAAATTGCATGCTTAGAAGTGTATCTTACAGCAAAGTTTTTTTATATATATATATATCTGTCTCCAAAGAAATATTAAAAGCCTGACAACTCAAGAAGCAGAACTATAGTGAGTTAAAAGGTCTTTTGTGGTTTTTTTCTTTTTCATCTGGATTTTTATTTTGTTAGTCAGTCTATTGTACTTTTTAATTTTTCTTCTTGCATAATATGTTGATTGACTTTTTAAAGACAAGTGTGCTAGCCAATAAAAGCCAAAGTAATGAAGAATTTTCCTATGCTTGCAGGATGGCAAAAGCTGCTTGGCCTGTCACTGTCCAACTCTACAGTGTTACTTTTGTAATATATTGTCTTTATAAAATGTAATAAAGAGCATAATGGCATGGCCCCAGGTTCTCAAGGCTACTGTTACTGCTTCACAGTGTAAGAAGGACCTCCTCTCTCAGACTCGTCTAGTCATCTTCAGCCAGAGTTTATTAAGCTCTGCTGGCCCCCACTAATCTGCTGGAGGCAATTAAAATGAGCATAGGAAAAGCTACTGTAGGTGAGGGCTGGATGCTGCAGAAATTGCAGAAGGGCAGGTGGCAGAGCTATCCCAGCCAGGAGCCACTAGAGCAAAAGGAGGGGTGGGAGAAGATCCACCTGCCTGTCAGCCTCACTCTTCTCCTCTTGCCCCAGCCCATTCCTGTCTCGGCCCACCCTTTGTAGCCTCACTCATTTTTTCAATTGCTTTTAAGCATTTTCCAGAAGTGTTTCCAATAGGATAACCTTAAAGCCATGCCTGAGTTTGAACTGCAGCTCAGTGACAGCTCTTCCCAGCAGGCACAAAAGAGTGGTTTTGCTGCCTTCCCGGGCTGTGGTGTGACTGCAGGTAGCTTGGCTTGCTGCTGTTCCTCACTGTGTACTTCATGAGCCTGACTGAGCATTTGTTCAAGGGCTGTTCAGGCACAGGGACCGTGCCAAGGCTTTACGCATTACCAACTTGCCTCTTCTGGGCTAAGTGCCCTATTTCTTGGGCTCTGACCAGTTTCCTGGTAGTGCTTGTGTTCCCATAAGCAGTGGTGCTGGGCCACCTCAAGGCAGCATGTTGCCCATGAGCCATGAGGAACAATTGTACCCCTTTGGGATGATGGCTGAAGTTGGCCTTGATGCATCTTTTGAATGATGCTCTGTGGTGACACAGGCACTCAAAGCCCATAGGCCTGTGCAGGCAACTCTCCACACCGCTCTTGGGTTTGGGCTGGCAGGGAGATTTTATCTCTGAAAGCCTGCAGCAGTTCTGTCACCTACTTTACAGCACAGCCTTACCAACATTTCTATGGGCAAAAGAAAAGGTTTGAGTGGAGGAAGATGAATGAACAAAGCAGAGGGTGGGGTTGGAGCATGAAACCAGCCTCAGCATGAGGAAATGTTTTGCTTAACTCTCGCAAGGTTTGCTGAGCTTGCCGGCACCTTGGAAAGATGCCTTAACAATGGCTGTAGATTGCCCTGAGGAATTCAGGGTTTATCTGCTATAGCAAGAGACTGCTTCACTAATCAGACAATTTAATCCCATTTAAAATGTAATATATATTAAAAAAAGAAAAGAAATTAAAGATTCCCGAGGGATTCTCCAACACAGCATTATGTTTTATTAAACGTAACATCAAAGCTGGAAGTTACTGAGAATCAAGATAATGTGTTACACTAATTTGTGATCAAAGAGAGATAATTTTAATCATCCATAAGCACCACAGCTGAAACAGCTTTACGTATGAGGTTAGACACATACACAGATGCATACGTTAACTGCGGGTGTGAACTTAGACACAGGTATTTAGAAATGTCTCTAAAAACTTTATCACATGTTTGAACTAGTGAAAAAGTGACCTGTTTAACAAAGCATGGGGAAAGGCTTCAAAAGGCATTTTAAAACTTTTTCTACCACAAAGTTTATTTAACATACCAGCACTGCTGTGAGCAATGACAGTGTTGGTTGTTTTATATGGACGATACATGCTCCCCTTCTGAAATGTGAGTACAGGAATCTGAAAAACTATGATGTCACATCCTCTTACTTCAACACTAGGAAAGTATTTGGGTAAAACCAGTTTAAAAAAAACAAAACAAAACACTTCTGAAATACAGCAATTACAGAAAAAATGCGTATGTGAAAATATGCCATGGCATGCAATTAAAAAAAATGTTCTTGTAGAAGATGCAGAAGAATGGTTCAACTTGCCACATCATTTCTGCCAGGAGCAAAACCTGAGTGCAGGAGACCTGTCTGCCTTTGTAACTCACTGGGAAGCGTACGGGTGTTACAGCTCAGTCCTTTGTGGGGGTCCCATCACCATGCCTGCTCAGAGCTCGCCCTGTTGGCCAGTGGGCTGGAGGGTCTACCTGCCTTTTCGAGGGTGTCCAGAGCCCCCCAAAAGCTCTGTCTGCAATTCTGCCGCTGACTCCTAGTTTTATGCATCCTTTTTCCCTTTCCCCCAAGCACATGTATCAGAAATATAAATCAGCCAATCTCCATATCATGGCATTTTAAAAGAAAACAATTGTGTCTTTATAGGTCCATGCCGCAAAACAATGCAGTGCCACTGCATCTCAAAAACACTGTCATGTTTTGTGGAACAGGGCTGTTCTTAATCAGACACTTAACACATATTGCTTTCATGTCATTCTGCTAGAACAGGGCTTCAGTGGTTTGCCATGGAGAGAGGAGAGCAACATACAGAGTGACCTCTGAATAAGACTATGAAGAGAAATTAGAAACTCTTTTCTTTAATGTTGTAAATCGTTAAAAGATTTTAAAAAACATGAGTACAAGTACTGCTATAAAAGATTTTTTTTATATATATATATATGGGCACAGCACAGGAAGTCTGTAAGTTTGTGCTCTGTAAGTGTATATAAAAATGTCAGAAATATAAATTATTTTTAAACAAATAGAGTCTCAGGGTAAAACCCTGACCTCACTGGCTTCACTGGGTGATTAACAGCTGTGGGGCCAGCATTTTACTCCATCTGGATAACTGCACATAGACTTCATTGATTTAAAACTATTTGGGACACACATTTTCTTCTAGCCAGAAAAAAATTTCTAGCCTTTGGGATTTTCAAAAGCTGCCCTGTCCTCAGGCATTTGCATAGGACTGACGCTGTTTACGCTAACCTAGCAGGCATTGCATTTTCACCTTTTTAAACACTTGAAGAGTTTCTGTTATCACTGGTTCAGAATTGCAAAGTAGTTTTTTCAATGAAAATCAAAAAGGTGGGAAAACTCAAGATCTCATAATGACTGAGGCCAGTAATAAAAGCATCCATGTCTTGCTTGTGCATGCTCCAGCAGTATTACAGCCATGGGCATCTGCAGAGCCACCTCTGCCTGCAGGTGTGTCCTTCCCTTTGTTCTGAGATGACGCAAAAAGCTGGATGGGCTGAGTGAGGACCAAAACCACCCACCACGGGGAGAGCTGCGCAGAAGGGGGCTCGGTAAGAAACAGGGCACCTCCTGTGCTGCCCAGACGGGAGACACCAGCAGCTCCAGCACCAGTTCCTGCTTCAGCAGTGGGTGCAATGCACCTCCTCGCAGAGTCGGGTTTAACCCCATTTGGTTAAACCTCCTTCGTCAGGGAAGCCTGCCTGTGAAAAAACAAATGAAACAGGGAGGGAGAAGGGGCTGGGGACAGAGAGATCTGGCTTAGCAGTTGGGCACACCTTGGTCCACACAAGCACTAGTGCAAGGACTGGTGCAAGCACAGGTGTGCCATCTAACTAGCTGCCAGGTTTCCTGTGTTTCTCCTCCCTCCCACCATTTCACAGTTAGGCGCCAGACCCTTGCTGGTCTGCTGTCACCATCATCTCCGTGGCAGCAATGGCAGCTCCACTGGAGCTGGGCCCTGCCAAAAGGGAGAGGGTGTTGATACCCCACTGGAAAA
>VZTL01057027.1:0-24079 GCA_013400535.1 Scopus umbretta | reverse complement strand
TTTTTTTTTTTTTTTGAGGCACAATTACAATTGATTCAAGAGCAACAAGAATTGAGAAGGTTCCTGGTGCTCGGCTCCAGAAAGTACATCGTAGACATCAAGCTTACACAACAAAAGCTTAGAAACAGTGTTC
Source organism: Scopus umbretta (assembly GCA_013400535.1). NCBI lineage: Eukaryota > Metazoa > Chordata > Aves > Pelecaniformes > Scopidae > Scopus > Scopus umbretta. The sequence continues at coordinate 23,946 of VZTL01057027.1, read as the reverse complement.
TCTTGGAAGTCAGATTTCTTCTTTCTCACTGCAAAATTTCAGTCTCATTTGCTCCCACATCAAACCTGCCCACTTCCTGCTACAGATTTAAAGAAATAGTATGGGTGTGTTCATAAAGATAAAGATGACACAGCTGAACCACAGAAAGCACCTCTGATATTCTCACCCTCCTCAACCTTTCACCTTTTCACACCTGTTTTTGATGGTAGCCTCTCAAGACTGAGAATTTGGCCCTGACATTGAGTGCCAGACACTAAGTCTATGACACAGCATGAAAAGCAGTAACAGAAATTTCCAAATAGTGAAGTCAGAGAAAAGGCAGGGAAAAGGCATTCACACAGTTAGGATCTGATCTCCAAGATGCTCCCTCATCAGCTTCCAGAGGGAGCTCAGCATCCAGAGAGGTGGGAGGACTGGTCCCCCTGCTGCTCCCCAAATAGTCCCTTTAGGCATTTCTCTCCTGCTCCCATTTAAATGTAATGCACAAATGCATGCTCACCAGCATGTCACCCTCCAGATGGTACACTTCTGCTCTATCTTTTTATATCGGAGGGACAATTTCCTCATTAAACCTGTGCGACCTACAGCAAAGTGATTTGGTGTCTTACTCTGGTCTGGATTTCTGGTCTGTTTTCATCAAGGTTTACCTGGTATTTCAGCCAGCAACAACTACTGCTGTTTTTTTATAAAAAGCAGTATCACATAGCAGCACAGTCTTTGAGAAATACTGGAAAGAAGAAGAGCAGGACACCAAAGGGAGAAAAAATGGACAGAAAAATGGTGTTTACAATGAGTAATTCACAGACCTGAGGCAAGAGACACACAGCATGGTGTTCAGAACTACTGAAAAAGAAGCACAGCGTAGAAAACTAGCAATGTTTTCACTGAGCATCTCCATGAAGGCCTCAGGTCAGTATCATAAATACAGGATTAGAAACAGTTTGTTTAAGCACTTAGCTGAATTAGAGTAAAGGAATAGCTATCCTGGATCCTTCCCTGGCAAGCCGCAAGGGATGTGGACACAATGCAAAAGTTTGGACTTGTAAGGGGCTGGGAGACATAGTCCCTTGCAGAGACCTTTACATAAGGAAATTACTTCCAACCCAGAAAATGTAGGTGCTAGGGTATTTATGTTTTCTTAAAGAAGGTCAAATCCCTAATTCCAGTCCAAACTCACCTTAAAGCTTGATTACCTAGCTTCATCCCACGGGATGAAGCAAATTACCTTTGTAGTAATAGAAAGCCATTTTCTCACCCATCAGAATCAGAGAGGAGGAAAAAAAAACCATAGACATAACCCACTCCCCCTGACAAGATATTTATTTTTTAATTTTTTTTTAAACTTTTTTTAAACTATTAGGTATCAAGTCCTTCCTGGCAAAACCAGAGATGTGTGTATCAGGGATACATGAAGAACAAGTTGAAAGGACAATAATATCACAGACTTCCCACTGCTTTGCAAAACACTGGAGGGAGAGGAATAAGCAGCAAGGTTGTCCAGATCCACCAGGTACTCTGCAGTCTTACAAGGAAAACTAACAAATTGCAGAAAACACGGTTAAAGCCAGCGGAGCCACTCTTTCACAAAAGCCGCTAACACCTAATTCCAGGGTGCCCTGCTGTGAGCCACTGCCAGCTGAGGAGAAGAGGCCGTTCCTCAGAGCAAAGCTCCAGCTCTGGGCACGCCTCGGCCGTCACCCTCTGCCCGCGCTCCAGGTCTGCTGCCTGCTACTCACACAGCATACTGAAAGGCAGAGGGAGTAACAGTGTGCTGCGGGGAAAAAAGTAAAAGGCAGAGTAGCACACACAAAGAAAGGGTGATAACTTGGACAGTATAAAGACAGTTCATTCATCCCTGAATGCTTGGCAAGCACAAAACGTTTTCTCATGAAAAAGGGTGGAATCTCTTCCAACAAAAAGAAATTGCTAATGTCTAAACTGAATCTTTTGATCCTCAAGCTACCAAAAGCCACAGTCCAGAAAAGCAGGTTAGAGTTTGGACCAGCTAAAGTGTTTTCTGTACGGCGGCAACAGTTTTCACTTCCAGACATGTAGCTATTCTGCTGCTCTGGATGCAGGGATTTTTAATTACAAGCCTCTCTTGCTCCCCTCCCCTAAACATACTACTTTTCTATATGTAAGGTGTATCACATAGGACAGAGTAAATTGGAAGGCACATAGTAATGCTGCCACGCAGCACGCCAACCCCAGCAACTGCTGGCTGGAGAACACCAACCACCCATCCACGTCCCCACAGAGGTGTGCCCACGGCAGCGCCTGCCCCGCGCGGGGTTTTCCCTCAAAGTCTCCAGCTCCAAGAAGCCTCCAGCGGTATGGAACAGCTCTGCCCCGGGCCCCACAGCTTACCCCTCTCTCGCCATACCTCAACCGGTTTCAAGCTGGACAAGCCTTTCCAGCTATTCCCAGGCCCTTCTGACACACTAGCCTGGTGCCCCAACCTACCTTTGACACCACAGGCAGCCCGCCGCAGCCTGCCACAGCCCGCCAGCTGCCATCTTTTCAGCCACCAGGACTTAACGTCCCAGGGCAGCTGCGCTGCCAGCAGGAGGCAGTCCCAGCCCCGGCCCTGGCCCTGGCCCACCCTGCAGGGGCGAGATGGTAAGTGCCACCTTGGCGGTGACGGGTGGGCACACGGTGGTGGGAAGCACAGCCCGAGCTGCCGCCATTGCCTCAGTGGGCCGTGGCAGCTCTTTGCTGCGTGGGTGCTCACCTCCACCTTCAGGGCGGGACAGGCGGCAGCCATGGCCCTTAGCCGGGAGATGGGCTCCTGCCGTCCCCCAGGGACCCTCCTCGGCAGACCCTGCCTGAGGAAAAGCCAGGTAAGGAGCCACTGCCTTCTGTGGGGACCCTAGTTATTTGTGTGCCGAGCCCTGCCTCAGCCTGTGAGGTCCCATTCCTGCCTACAGCCCCTGGCTGGGGAGAGGTTTTACCTGGGTGTAGCTTGCAGAGCATGGCTGGCAGGGAAGGTGACTGTCCTGTGTGGCCCAGTAAGTGTTGCTGTATGTCTGTTCGCACGCGGCTCCACATCCAGCGGGAGCCGTCACTGAGAAGCGGGAAGCATGTGTGGGAACTGGGGAGACAAGGTTTGCAGAGAGGTTGTGTCTCTTATTAAACCAAATGGCCTGAAAGAAATGGAGAAGCATTTAGGTATGTGCACGCTCCTCCCAATTTGTATGCCTGCTGCTATGCTGTGTGCGAAGAACAGGGTGGAAACAGGAGACCTGGAAGCAGAGGTATTTACCAGTGCAGAGCAGGCCCTGCCTGGGAAACAAGGAAAGCAGTCGGTAAAATACACCTGGAAGCAGAAGGTTTTGTTTGGCAGTGTGCAGTTAGCTGGGTTCACAGGCTGCCAAGTCGTCACATCTCTTTCCCTCTGAAAAACATCATGGGATAGCTGAGGCCTGTTTGCAAGGAGTCTGTGCATTTCTGTGTGCCCATTGCCCATGGCTTCACGTGCACACTGGCTAATGGCTGCACAAAGGAGACGTTAGTGCCAGCAAGGTACTGGCTGGTGAATTCCAATTTTGGGGTGGCAGTTGGGAGTGTTCACGGGAAACCAGAAACCCAAGGCCTGGCTGCTGTCCATCTCTTCTGCAGTGCCTCAGTCGACTACACGGTGAGCATCACCTGCTGCTGGGGGGGGACCTCCCTCACCGTGGCCTGCCCACGTAGTGACCCAGCCTCACCCTGTGCAGTTTATGGGAACACAGCTTGAGGTTGTATGGCTGCGGGCAGTAATGCCAGTAGGCTGCTGCTTTTATAGTGACTCCAAGCCTTCCTCTGGTTTAAAGAAGGAGGAAACAAACAGGTGGTGAATGTCCCAAGAGTGAATACAAAGAACAATTCACTTGCGACAGCCCCTCACTCGCTACTGAAATGGAGTTGCTTAATGAGTGTTATATTCCTCTAAGGGTTTTTTCTGCTTCATTTCTTGGGACCTTTTGTGGATATTCATTGACAAAAGAATATGGGCTAGGGCTGTGCAATTGTTTTCATGGTTCCCTCCCCTGGTGTTACAGTAATTGTTCTTTTATGTATTTTAATACTGGTTTTTGGTGGCATAATGGATTATTCTGACCTCCTTTTTTGAGAACCCTGCTTCCCTCTGACTTCACAGAGGTTCAGGTGGAGACGATTAGCCTTGTTTTCTGCTTCAGATGTAACACTGCTTTCCTGTAAGCAGCGGTGGGCTGGACTGCAGAGTCAGTATTTCAATGTGTTTAAAAATGTAGAAGCTGCAATAGATGCAATTGAAAGGTTTGGTAATCATGAATGAAAGGGAACAAGCTTGTTACTTTGTCTTGCTTCCTCAGGGAACCTGAAAATGTGGAGCGTTAGTTTAAGTAAATATGTAGGGGTTTTGGGGGCTCTGTAGCACATATTTTTTTTTAAGCAGCTGTAACAGAACTTACTAGGTATAAATGACAAATATAGCATAAGGGAACCCCAAGAATAGTATGTTTTCTGTGGGCTAATAAAAACCCCCACCCTATTATTGTGGACAACAGGAATTATTGCCCAAAGGGCTTTGGACAGCCTGAGATGCAATGGTCAGGACTCTCATTTTAGGCTTAAACTGGGCGAGTCCACTTGCTTTCTGTTGATAAAGTGTGAGTTTCTTTGAATAGAGTTATGAAGAGTGTAAACTTACTACTCCCCTGATGACAGGAGCAATAGGCTTGTCAAAGCATTTGACACATAGTAAGTTACCTGAAGATTCTAGATATTCATGTAGCCGGTAACCTTCTTTTACAAGTATCTAAACACAAAGCAGTTAGGGGGAATGTTTCCAGTTGTTATTTATTTATCTAGGAAGGCCTCTCAGAGGAAACACAGTGAAAAAGAATCCCCTCATGCTCCATACAGGCAGAATAAATTATCGTATTAGACTTGGAATTCATTCTCTTAAACCATAACCGTAACAGAAAGACAAAAAGGTCATGGGTATCACAATGAGCAAAATATCTTCCTCTGAATCCTATTCAGTGCTCTTGCTGTAAGACAGGTTCTCAGAAAAAAGACTTCATGAAACGGTCTTGGGGATGAGGAATTTATCTCTGAGAGTAATGTGGAACTGTGGTAGAACGTTTTAATCAGGCATTTTGGCTCATGCCTGTCCATGCTGCTTAAAAACTGGCTGATCAGTTTTTATGATATGTGAGACATATTGCTGCCTGTCTTGTGACAGCATTCTTTATTTATTTTTAAAGTGAATTTAGTGCTTCTGAAAGGTGACAGATTTATAGCTGTAAATAGAGTGGGATTTTCAAGCCACTTGGGGGGAAATCAAGCACCCAGAAAATCATGAAGCAGGTCTGAAGATCTTAGTCTTATAGAGAACTGGGATAACAACCCTGTTTTCTTTTAAAGTACTTTTGATTTTTTTGATATCCATTTCTTTTTCTTTGAAACAAAACCAGAAACTGTTAAATATTGTTTTGAATGGTATGGTTACAAAAAATCTGTTAAGACCTTTTTGACTTGGAGGTGCATAGAAGATTGAGCTGTGTGTGATTCATAATGAGTCAGGCCAAAAAGGGACTTAAAGCCCTACATCTAGTCTCCAAAAGGCTGTTACATGTGAAATTTTTTCTCTTTCACAACAGCCTTCTGAACAGCATGGCTTGAAAAGAGCTGTATGTTCTGACCCGCTCTAGTCTGCAGCAACTTCACTACAGTTTCCCCCTCTTTGCTTTCCTTACAATTGACAATCATAATTTTCACTCCTCTTCAGCCTTTGGCCTTTTTGTTGTGGCTAGCAGTAGAAGCACTGCTTGTGCATAGTGCATCTTTGGTTTAGTACAGGCCTGGTCAAATGCTTTCAGGAAGTCATTTTACGCCTCTAGCTCTGTTTCCTGCTCTGCAAAAGGCAGAAAATGCTATTGCATTGTAAAAACTTGTGCAATCTACTTTTAAGAAACCAGTTTGATTAAATGCCTTTTGATTTCTGAAAAATTTTCATTGTGATGCCACCAGCTTGCTTTGTATATTGCAGGTCACCAGTTTTCTGTATCAGTAAACTTATTGTTAACTAGCGTTCCTGCAGATTGTCACAATGTATAATATTTCTGACAATATAATAACACTATATGCTTATATATGGTACTTAATATATAAGCATATAGAGAGAGATTTAATTTCTTAATAGAATTTGGGACACACTGTTCCTTTTTATCATATAGGGTGTATTAGTAGCTGCAGCTGTTTGCTGTTATGACCTGATATTGTATTGGGAAAGAGCACTAACAAATGCTCCTTTGGTGACTGGGTGAATAAGAAATGATTGGATTTTTTTCTAGCTTCATTCATACCTATTTTTATTAACTTTAGGCATGATGCAAATCATCAGCAAATAGATATGTAGTCTTAGGAGTACCTTATTTATGCTACATACTGATGAAATGACACTGCTAAAAGAAACATAAAATAAAATTTACTTTTAAACCACTCGAACTTATGTGCCCAGAACTGAAGTCCAATTTTAAAGTGATTCCTTTTCTTCTCTGTATTTCATGCATGCGTTCTGGATTTTGAGGTTGGGGGTTTTTGTAATTCTTTTTAATCACCATGAAGAGTCACAGACTGAGGGGTGTTAAAGGTAGGAAAGATCTCCTGGAATATCCAGTAAGAGAATTACTGTGTGTGTTTCCAAGAGTTTTTCTTAATCTAGTTCAATTAGACCGAAGTGACTGTGTTTCAGCTGCTTTGCCAGAAACCGTATTTTTATTGCTTTCAAGATTTTACCTGATATCTCAGATATGTTCTCATTCCATTAGCGCTATTTATATTCAAATAATATTTTCTCCATGGTGGTGTTTATTCTGTTGTAAATAATTAATTTATGCAGTCTTGTTTTGTTGCTTTTCAGCCTTGGTCAAGCTGTATGTATTTAGTGCACTTAATCTTTCTGCATTGCAATTGAGGTATAATCTTATACGCAGGGAAATATGCCTGTCAGCATTCCTCTAGCACAGCATAAACCTGCTGAGTTCTTTGAGAGACTGAGCCTTTAAGTTTGCAGAGCTGAGCTGCTTTATGCCTGTAGTGACCATTTTATAGGTGCTTAAAACATTTATTTTATTTGGTGTTAGTTCCCAGTGCGTGTCCCTTTTCATGCTCCATTCAAACAGAAATTAACCCTTCACTCAGCTCTGTTGTTAGTTTTAGGGAACCTTTCTCTGTGTCACTGTTGTGTTGGGGAAGTGGTGGCTATGATGGTATGACATTGTCAGTCTTGTCAGATCTGGGTCATGCGGAGCAGGATTCATGCGCCTGCCAAGTGGTAGTGGGTTTTGCCTGTGCAGCCCAGAATCACATCTGTCTTTCCTTGGGTGAATATTGCTGCATACTCTCAATTAGCTCATAATCTGTGTTCGCCCTCAGTTCTTGTTCAGTTTTGTTATCAATATATACACTAAATCCTTGTCCCATTTATATACTGACAGGCAGCTTTTAAAGTGGAATAGTAGGTTTTTGTCCCAGTAAGTCTAGATGTAGTATTTTTCTGCCTGCTTGACATTTACCTTTGTGCCCCATGTAAACTCTGCCCTCCCTTTACTCCACAGAGGAGTGAATTTCAGCTCTTCTGTATTCTTTAAGTACAACTTCTAGTCATTTTTTCAGAGTGAATCAGTGGCTGAAAAAAGAACAATGAGTTATTTACAGATCTGTATTATTCCTGGCAGATACTTTCTAAACAGTGGATTCAAGATAAAGCAGTAACTGTTGCAACAGGTAGACAGGAATGGGAAATTTAGATAGGCATTGTCATGTAAGGCAGAAATAAATGGAGGAGGAGGAAGTACCCCACAAACTACTTTTTGCTACAACATGCCTGTTTGCGTGACCAGTGTTCAGCAAGGATTGTGTCTCTTCCATAGAGAATACCGACTATTTTTGAAAAATTCTTATCTTCTATATTTTGGGTGCTTTTGGGTTTGGTGTCTATTTTGTTTCTGTGCAATAAGTTCTTTTCTTAAGGTAGGCATTAAAATGTACCTGTCAAACAGTTAAGCTTGCAAAAAGACTTGTGCATAATAGCTCCCCTGCAGCTTGTTAAGACACAGTCCTCTCTGAATATCATCTTCTATTCTTCTTAGGATTTTAGAAGGTTTTGAAGCTAGTGATTTCAGAAAAGATGCCCAGATTATGGAACTAAAGGAACTGCATGTTTCATAGAATTTTTTAGTTCAGTTATTTCCACTGCTCTGCTCTTTCCAGTAACTGGAGCATAAAGAATCATGCTCTACCTTAATGCATCTGAGGGAATACTTTTAGTTTACCTTTAGTTTGTCAAGAGGCAGCAATGAAAAATTGAAAGCCACGACTTTTTCTAGAGAATAAATCCTCAAAAAATATTGTGAACAATTCATTTGGGTTTTAACTAGTCAAAATATTCTTGAATGCAGGCATTTCATCCAGAAACTTATTTTTGGTTTAGAAATATGTACATATATTTTTTAAGATTCTTAACCAGCTTGTACTCAGAAGTCTTCATGATCACAAAGTCTGTTTCCATACAACTGTGAACAAGATGTCACAGCTACTCATGTTGTAGTAACAGCAAAATGTGATCAATAGAATTTTTTCCTCCAGCTAGTGATGAGTAACACATACTGGTGAGTAATTTTTTTTAAGCTACACTTTCTTCTCTTCAGACAGCAAAAAACAAGAGAGCAATGATCATTGAATCATTAAGTGATTTTTAAAGATATTTACATTTCAGGACAGAGATATATTCAATTAAAAGATCTTGGGACTTTCAAATCATTTTGATCTTTGTCCTGTGGTTGTAGTGTATGTGTATGAATCATAATTACTGCTGTCGGAGTCAGGCAGTTTCCTAGAAGCCATGGCAAAAAGAGACAAGAAATCCTACCCTGGTTTCAGTATCATCACAGCAATCTCCATTGTGGCAAACATTCACGTTGTGAGGATTTGGGATGTACTCATCCTTGGATTGCACTGTACCCTGCTGAATTTGGGCTTTAGAGTGTTTTTCAGATAATATGTTCCTGGTGAATGGAGGCTCCTGTCCAACTGAAATTAGTCCACTGACAGGCTTCAGATTTTGCAGAACCAGCTAGAATGCAAAGCAGCCTTTGGAGCTCAGTTTTGCATAGTTGTGTACATTCAGACATCCCTGGAATTACAGAATTCACCACCAAATCTACAGGTTGGGAAGTGCCATTGGCTTGACGGCTTGCTGATCTCCAGGAAGCAGGAGTTAGTTGTCTGTAACCCTTTGAGACTGGTTGGGCAGCAGAAAACTACCAAACAATTGTCCACCTGGGGCATTAAGATGAGTTTTGCCTTTGAAATACCGTTATTGCCATTAAGAAGGTTAGTATTAAGTTGGTAAACAGATCATTGCCATTATGGTGTTTCTAAAGCATGGCTGTGCATGGTTGTCAAGCATTCATGATCCATCCTGATGAAGAGGGAATTACAATGATTAGTAATTTGCTGGGATGAAATTGCAAGGAAATATTAAGCATTTATAAAACAACTAAGTTGTGACAAAGGAAAGGTTCTGACTGTTGTCTAAGGGTATTTGAAAGTTGAGTAGGGCATGAAGGGAAATCAATTGTTTAAAAATAACAAGAAATTTGTTGTGTGTTGGGAAGAGAACTGTGGAAAGGGAATCAGACTTCTATGAACCCTTATGCAGAGACGAAAAATATTTTTGCTCTTAGTGTATTACAGTCAGCAGAAATGCTGCAGTCCTTTATGGAAACTTTTTTCTTCCCCTTTATTTTTCATCTAAAATAAGTCATTTTGCAGTTTGATCCTTGTGCATGTAAAATGTAATACTTCTACCTTTGCCTTTCAGCCTCCTGAGGCTGAAACAGACACAGACTGGAATAAGAGGCAATGTACTATTATGATAATCTTTATCACAGTACCCTTTTTTTCCTTCCATAGGTGAGAGGAAGGGTGATATATCATGGGCTTTGGTGTATTGTAAAAAACAGAATCTGTAAAGAGAGCCCATTGCACAGTGAAAGGAAGCAATTGTGCTGTGATTTCTGTGATGTGTTTTTGCATCAAAGTCGTACAGTGATTGAGTAGCTGATTTCAACAAAATGTTGACATTTTACAAGAACAGCAGACCAAAATTGATCAAGCAAGAATAATAATTTTTAATTTAAAGACAATTTTTTCAGAATTTTTTTATCTCATCCAAGGAAAAACATTTATGATTGACAAAAATGCAAGTTTTGGATTTTTTCCACAATTGCCATTCATATTTGTTCCTGAATTCCTTGTGTTAAAGTACAGAATATCTCCCCTCCTTATCTGCATTACTGCTGTCCCAGTAGAAAGCTTATACCTCTTTGGGGCCTCTCTGTAAATTGGTGTTTGAGCAGTTAAAACTCATAAAGCAATAACTGGTAAAATCTCTGATTCCTCTGCTCCCATTTTTAGCTGTTTACAATTTTATAAAGCAGCTAAAGAGTTTCATGCAGTGCTGCATCTAACTGCGGACCTCCCTCCCTTGTTGCTTGTGTCATCCTCCCAAGGCTGAGGGAAAACAGCAGAGGAGAGGTGGAGCTCACTCAGTTTGCCCCTGAGAGATGGAACCAGATTTTTTGGTGAAAAGCAGAAAAGTAAAAAGAATGAACTCTCCTTCCCTGCCAAACTTGAAACCATATGAAACAAAGAGTGGTATCAACAGACAGAGAGGAAAGGTGGTTTCTTTCGTTTCTTAGTGTGAAGGTGTCCAGATAAAAACATACGTTTCCTGACTTCCCACCATCTGTTCTAACCTTCATGTGCACTTCTTGTGTCTGTAGGGAATAAAAGTGCTAACTTCCAATCTAGGTACCTAGCAGCTTTGCATATGGTGTCAAACTGACACCTTTTAACTTGAAAGCTGGTTAGAGGAAATGAGGAGCCTTGGTGAAAAATGTTCCACTGTATTATAAGGGAAATGCTTTTATTTTCACTGCTGGGAAATTTTCCAGGCCTTCACCATGAGCTTTTGGCAGAGTAGACCATGAGTAATTACTTACTGATTTCCTCCAGTAAACTGCTGAGCTCATAAGAAAAATAATATGGTTTTGAGGATTTGAAGAAGGTACGCTGCATTGCAGTGTAACAGTTGGAACATCAGGTTGTGTTGTGTAACAGTGATCCTGAAAGATCTGAGACTGGGGACTAAATTTCCTGGATTAGCAAAACTGGCACAAATGTCAAGTTCTTCCAGGCCAGAAAGAGAGAGCATTTTGCATTGTCTTCAATTTATGTTTAGATTCAGCAACTGCTGATAAGCTCCAGAGAGCTGATGGTTTTGAAACAGAAGGACAGGAGGGGAAAATGGCTAAATTGTAAATTACTAGAACTAACTCAGGGGCTCAGGGTGAAGTGTACAGATTATTTAAATGGTCCAAAGTCTGTAATGTAGGTCTCTTATCTCAAAGGTAGCACACAACATTTTTCCAGATGGCTTAGTGTATTGGGACCTCCAGGAGGACTTAAAGATTTGTTTGGTTTTGGTAGAAGATGAGGAACTCCTTTTTTAATCATCAAGGATTGATTGCTTTGTATGGGACATCAGAAATGATGGAGAGCAAGTCCAACCTGGCATAGTGGTCTTTGCCTCCATCCCCTTCAATGTTTTTATTATTTAGTCCCTTTAAAAATATGAGAAAGCCTAGACACAGTTTTCAATAGTTCTTACAAAACGAGATTCTCTTTTTCATTCCTCAGAGAAATTATGATCTTTTCCTTTCTTTCCATAGCTGCACCACTGGAATACTAAACCTATATCGTCAAAATAATTTTTATGTACTTTATAGAAATAAATCATTTGTAAATGAAATCACAACTATATCTGTCTCGTATGACAAAGGAGTCATTTGCAGCTGTGCAAAATAAGAATTGACACTAAAAGCCTGGGGTGATTTAAGGGAAATGACAAACTCACACTTTTGCAATAGTAACATACGATGTATTTTAGGACAGGTGGGAAACCTAGGCAAGTGCATAGCTGCATATTTCTAATTTATCATGAGGAACTTAAAGGCATTTATATGGTCATATGTACCTGACAGAACAGTACCTGAAAGTAGGTTTTCTGTATCTTGAATGTGAACAACACTCGTTTATGCTCTCCGTATAGTCATGTTTTGTATGAATATGAAATATCGATAATCCATACAGAAATTTCTGAACACACAAAAGCAGAGCAAATGAGCCTGAGAATGGTGCTTGAGCCCAGGAGCGCTGGCGCTGTGCCTGCAGTGATAGCTCACAATGGTGGGAAGGGTTCTGGGATCCTCCAGCCTCTGAGGATTCAGACTAGTTGGTCTCCAAGTTCTCAGTTGGTGGACTCTTATCTGCAATGTGTTTGGCTTCCAGAAAACACTTTCTTGGTAATGCTGGCACATGGGGAATAGAATATGTAACTTTGTTCTATAAACAAGCAAGGAACTGGGATTGCTTACCTCTGTATTTTTGTGGATATTTACTTTTTGGAGCTTGTCATCTGTTTATGAGGTGAATCCAGGTATTCTTTTGGGTTCCTCACACTTTGATCTTGTGTCATCTTATCAGATTGGCTACATCATTTCCTCTGAAGTAGGCTCAAGCTTCAAGTGGGAATCCAACCTCTCTGCTAGCATTTTTCCTCCTTTTCTTCCCTACCTTTGCAATCTTTGTGTATTAAAAGCAGCACAGTCGGTGTTCCTCATCAGGTTGCTTGGATACTGCACATAGAAAATGCTGCTGCTTCTGAGCACCTCATATATCTTTGCCTGTTGGAACTTGGCAGTGCTAAAGGATCCAATTCTTTTTTGCACGAGTGTAAGTAACTCCTCTGAGGACTGGAGTGTTACCTGCTAAGAAAATAAAGACCAAGGTACCCTGCTGCATTCACAGCTCCCCTCTCTCCTTTTGCAACTCCTCTATCCACTGTCCAGCCAGCTTCTCTGTGACCTATTACTGTCTGTAATCTCAGAGCCTGACTCTATCTCAGAGCAAGGGACTTTGTTGTTATGAAATCAATCCTGACTTTTTGTTTTGTTCTCAAGCTGTCACTGATTTGTGCACTGCTTACAGAGTAAGATCTGACCTTCAGAAATCAGAGAGAGGAGGGACAGCAATAGGGACTCAAAAGAGCCTTAGAAGATAGGGACCAGAGGAAGCTTTTCAAACTAACCACTACAGTAAGAAACTTTGGGGTGCGGTACCAAGGAATGCTGAGGAAAGGTCTGGTTTCTCAGGAGGCTGCTTTGTGGCTCACAAGAGACTGAAGTTACAGGTAAAATCCAGTCTTTGAGCCTGAAAACAGGGAAGCCAAGGGGAGATTCAGGTTGTATTTCCCTGTAGTTTCTAGTGAGAATGCCTAACCTACAGCCTGGGGGACAAAGTTGGCTACCAGCCCAATTCATCCCTTTCCCATAGGTGGTTTGGATGTGAACATGGCATAAATTAGAGAAAGTTTCAGAAGTGTGGTTTCTGCTGCCTTCTTTCTTGAACCTTTCTATCCCCTTCCTTATTTCTCGACTCCAAGAGTCAAGATGGGATGATTTGGGATGACTTGACCACTAACCCACAATTCTTGCAGATTTTTCCAGGTTTGGGCCCTGGAAAAAGTACATTTCTGGAGTATAGCTTTACTTTTTCTTCCTTTATTTTTGATGTAGGTGATAACATTTTGAAAAATTACCTGTTCTGTTGAAGTGGTTATTTGTTACGTAAAGAGTATACCTATATATGGCATTTGTTTGAATTCTCATTTTATTTCTGGTTATAATGCTTATGCCAGCCTAATTAAATGCTATTTTCCTGCTGGAATGTTACATCGTCTTAACCAAATAATTAAGAGTGGCTGATGATCTGTGGCATACAATTTCTTTGTCTTTGCATTTGTAGCTTGCTTTTGGGGAGCACAGCTTTGTTCCAGATACAGCAGATGAAAACTTGAGCGCAGTCGGTGACAAATACTGCATGCCTGTGGGAGATGGTGAGTATGAGTCACGAGGGTCTGGAACTCCCAGTGGGACAGGGCTTTGAAAAATGTTGAGCTTCTATTCTGTGTTTGACTTTACCTTTGGCCGCCACGAAAACAGCTGGTGTTTCTTTCTTCCCATGTTTCTTTTCTTTCTTCTTCAATATCAAGCCCTAAACATTTTATTAAATGAAATCTAATTACTCTGGCTGAACGCATATCCTTTGTTTTATTGAAAAGAAGAAAAACTATGAAAGAAAAGTAATTATGTGAGGAAAATACACTGTGACTCATGAGTGATGCTGCTTTTTTCAAAGCCTGGGTGCTCTTTCTTTGTATTTCTTCACCCTAATTCTTCTTTCTGTCTGAGCTGGACTTGAGACAGGACTGACGGTAACGGGAAAAGTTCGTGCAGATTTTGGGACTTGGTTCTTAAGATACATAATAACCAGCACAACTCAAAGCTTCCTGTAAACCAGAGGAGGAAGCCTAAAGAGCTCAAGCGCACTGTACTTAAGCCATACGGTATGTATGCTGCAAAGCAGATGCTCTGGCCCATCTGCCGTGCTTTTCTAGTGGCATAACACATTTGGCATGGGCTACCTTGCGCTATGTGAAATGGTCTCTCTTGTCCAGCCTGAGAGTGAACCAGCTGCAGTGTAGGGAGGAAATCGTTGATCACTATGCCACGTGATGCTGCATGTGTATGCCGTGTTGGGCAGCACCAGCAGGAGGGAAAGTGGGTTAGAGCCCTGCCCACCCGGAAGATTTGCTGTGGGTCAAGTACTGGTATTTCTTTTTTACCTTCTGCTTTCTCCATTAGCTGGCACCCGAGTCTTGCTATCCTGTGGGCAGGGCCCAGAATTTTCAAGCCAGGTGCAAGCTCCAGAGGTGCCAGGTAGGTTTTATGCATGGTGGGACTTTGCTATTTCCTTTCTTGTTCCATTTGTAAAAGGATAGACTTGAGGAAAGCAGGCTTCTCCTAACTGAATGTGTGCCTACACGCATTCCGAGGAGTGGTTGTTGGCAAACAATTTTGGCAGCATTTGGCATCTTAATAGACAATATTGTCAAGCCATGCTTTTTTACTGCTCATATTCCTTTTCAAACTGGGAGAAAGGCTGCACCATTGGTTTCAGTGAAGTATTTTGCAGCAGAAAGACATGCAGTTAGTGGGGTATCCTGTTTGGTAGGAGCTTTAGTCTGAGAGACATTCCAGCATCAGTTTCACTATACAAGTTTATTTTATTATAATAAAAATTAATGTCTGTCATATATAACCCCCCCCCCTGTTGTTTTCAGTGGCATTAAAATGATACTTAGTTGATAACTCAGCTTGTGTAGAAATACTGTTCAGCAAGGGAATTATTTTTCATGTTTGGTGCTGGCACCGAGGTCTCAGTACATGTACCAGTGTCAGGATTTTTACCTGTCTTATAAAGTATTCTCACCCTAACAGAGATGCCTGATACTTCACTGGAAGGCTCCAGTCTTACAATCATAAAAATTGATGAGTATTTTCACTGGTTTTTTAAGAGAAGTCAGGTTAAATCCTAACTTCCTTGGCTGCAGGTGCCATACCTTAACACAGGGGAAGGAGAAATCACTTCCCAGTTCATCAGTTTATGCCTCAGAATTGAGAATGGATCAAAGGAATGTCTAGGCTTACAGTGCATGATGAACAGTCCTATACAGCTACATAATTTACTAAGTCTCTTATATAATGTGGTGTAACTAGGGAAGTAGAGAATATACAGGAGAAAAAAATATTTTTCAAAATAGAGTCACTTAAATTGTTTTATTTCCTGTTTGTCTTCATTACCAATAAACAATATGCAGCTATGTTATTTTTATTATTAAGGATATTCCTTTTAGAAAATTTGGCAAAGCTGATTTGAATTTTTATTCTACCTAACATCATTTTTAGACCCTAAATAAGCTTTATCCAAACTTTTCCTTGGGTCGGTAAGTGGTCACTTCAGGCAAAGGAAGGAAATAGGTTAGAAAATGGAAAAGAAATTGAGTACTTTGAGAAATTTTTTCTTGAAGTACCATTTAAAAAATTATGTATGCAAAAGCTTTCTAAGAATCATTAAATATTTGAAGTTAGTTCATTAGGAGTAAAAAAAAAAAAGAATTTAAGCTTTTAAATCCTGTCATCTGCTTAGATGTGAACTCGAGGGTTTAATCATAGAAACCCTTGGATGCTTGTTGATGATGCACCTGTCAGCTTTCCTTACCAGTATAGAAAGCACAGTAAGTAAGGCTAATTTTTCAAACTGACAGTCACTTTTGAAATCAGTTCTAGTGTGATGGAATGGATCTACAAAATGTAAAGAATATTATTTTAAAGGAGTATGAAAAAAATAAACTGGTTGGTATCAAGAGGACAATTTGATTAGGAAAATTTTATAAGCGTATCATCTGTGACATTCCTGCTATGTTCTAGGGAAAAAAAGAAAGTGAAGCATGGGGTAGAGGAAAGGGGGGGAGAGCCAGCTCCATAAGGAACTTAAGGGCTTGCAAATGGCAAGAAATGAAGTGATAACTTACCAGTATTTATTGTGCACAGGCTAGGCAAATGAGAGTCAAACACTGAATGATATTTTGCTATGACACTCCTAAAGAGCGCAAGGCTTTGCTGTACTGAAGCTGAAATTATTTTAAAGGCCTGCTGATCTGCAATCCTTACACATCCATAGCTCCCACTGACTTCAACAAGCCAAAGACACCTGGCAGTCCCAAGCTGTATGGCTGCAGTGGCCTAGAAATCCTCTTGCAGTGTCTGGGCGTGCCTTCCACTTGTTTGCTTGCTTTGTGGTTCAGACTTGCGGCTCGCCTTCTCAGCGGGACCTGCTTTATGCTGTATGCACTGTATTGCGCTAGTGTGGTGATTAACTTGCTTGCTTCAGAGTTTCACAGTGTATAGTTTTCCAATTAAGAACTGACTGTTAAACAGTAAGTTAAATTGCTGCTCTGACCTTGCTGTGAAAAGCCACAGGGTGGCCCTGCCACAGCCTTGTGTGTCAGGGTTTGTCTCTGTAGTGAAAGCTTAGGTATCAATCAGAAGTGTGGAAATCAGGACCAACTATACAGAATCCCTTTACCTTTTTTTTTTCCCCCCTGAAAGAATCCTAGCTTCTCCCCAATATGCTGGGAAGGGTGAAAAGTAAATTTAGCAGCCAGGTGAAACAACTGCTACCCTGGATATCTGTTTTCTCCTTCTCTCCACCCTAGCAGAGACAGCTGAAAAGGCTGCGTATATCTGCTTCCAAGCCTCCCCAAAAGTACATGTATGTATTTTCTTCATCATTTGTTTCTTTTGTACAAGTGGTTTCCATTTTGGCAGCTTTTTGTGGTAGAGAAAAAAAGTTTAACAGGAGAACTTTTGTCAAACTAATCCATCGCTAATGAAGACTGGAAAGAGAATTTGGATATACCGTCCCTCACTAGTCTGGGACAGAAATTAGACATGCAAGTCTCTTAATGTGGTGCTTGGTATTCTTTGTCTTAATAATGAGTAAATACAAACCGTTTCTACAAATGTATTCCACGTTTACTGTCAGACTTAGCGCATCTTCTCAACTGCATGTTTTACTCAAGTGTCTCCTTCCTGTAAAGTGTTGTTCCTGTGCCTGTTAACTGTAACTGAAGATTTCATGTCAGACTTGCCCTTGGTTGGATTAGGCTGTTGAACATGCTTCGTACAGACACCTCGGAGGTCCGGGAGATCTCTGCATTTGTCCTTAGCAAGTGGTGGTGGGCTGTACATTTCACTGGTGCTGTTTAACTTTTGCTACATCCTGAAAAACTGGGAGATCACTCAGATCTTTTGCTTGTAATACATAGATTATTTTAATCATCTCCAGTTACATCAAATGGAAATTCTTTTCATGCTTTTGTGCTGGCTTTCTGAATTTTTACATAAGCCTCAGTTAGTAGCATAATCTGTTATCAGCAATGAGAACTTTTAAAGACCAGACTTTAAATTTATTTCCCCACAAATAATTTGTGTCACAAGCTTAAGTATTACACACGGATACAGTTCTGGAGCCATATGGCTCAGATGTTAACCTGCCTAAACAAAGGTTTTATTTATTTTTAACTATGGAATCATTTAAAGTAATTTAAAAATAGCAGTTAGATAACCTCCCATGGCACATGTGCAAAGGATCACAGTCTGCTTTGGCAAAAGAATTAAATTCAGCAAATTAATGTTTCATCAGAAATATTTCTCTTCCATTTTTAGATAAGGTTGTATAGATATATAGCTACATGGTGTGTAAAATACTGTCAAATTCTAATAACAGCTAAGAAAAACAGGATCATAGAGGTTTTTGCTAGGTCCTGAGCCACAAGTAGGATAAAATCACAGTGGATGAGCTTTCAAGAGAAAGCTGACATAGGAGGGAGGCAAGCACAGGAACTGCAGTAAGAAACTGAATATTTCAATTCAGAAAATTTTCATTTGGAAATTTTTCAATTTTTCAAATGTTTCAAATAGAGAAGACTGCTGTCTGTGAAAGGTCCTGCAGAAAAGCCACAGACCAGTAGCCAGAAAGATATGTATTATCTATAGAGAAGTTTATTTAATAATTCTGCCACTCAGGCAACCTGGCTTCTATAGAGACTTCCAGGAATCCTGAGTACAATTACCTTTAACTGTTAGCAGATAACACTCTCTCACGCTGGTTCTTGGAGCAGTCATTTCAGGCTGAGTGCTGCCAAAGTTAACACACACAGTTGACTTTCCTGAAACAGAAGTGTACAGTCATGAGTGTTTAAACCTTGCTGCTCAGAGCACCTTGCTGTGTGTGGTACGGGATGGGGGAAGGGCAATAGATAACAGCAGACAATGGAGAAAATAGGCCTAAAAGTGCCTTTGACTACAGAGACCTCAGGAGAAAGGCTGGCATGTGAAAACATTTCCCCATTACTGCTTGCTGAAGTAAACGAGAACACTGGTGACAGAAACTGTATAGATTTGTGTTCTTTCCTCATTATCTGCTCCTATTTCTGATGATAACATCCCCAAACTGCATAGTAGGCAAAACCCCTGTTGTGTGCCAGGAGCTTGGAGCTGCTAATGAATGCTGATATAGGAGAAGTGCTCCAGTAATTTTTTCATGTAAATGGGATCGACAGTAGGTCAGAGACAAACATGAAAAGGAAGGCAGACATCTTAAGAGAGTGATTTAGTGAGATAATTTCTATGATATTTTATTCCTTTCGTACACTAAAAAAAAAGCTTCTGAAGAATATAAATTAAAGAGGAGACTGCAACACTCCGTGTCTGGGAAGCTACAAGACTCTGTATAGGAAGGTGACATTTGAATCAATTAGATAACCATCATATGAGATAGCTAGCCTTTCAGCTGAGTTTCAGTGGGCAAGAGCACTGGTTTCCCATCCCTTCCCCTTCCCTCCAATCTAATATACGAACGAGGCAAAAATAAGATTCGGGGCATGTCACTCTCACTCAAGCTTGCCACGCTAAAGTGATATGAATTGCATACTATGAGCCTTGTCTTAAGTCAATAACTAGTCAGATCCTCATCTGGTACAGATTACTTAACCCCACGGAGGTCATCACAACAAGACACCGACAGGAGTGGGCAGCTTTGTCCTGTGTTATGTCCCCTGGTGGGTAGAACAGATTTCTAATCTCTGATTTGTCATTCAGTAGATAGATGTTTCTGAGATCACCTTCTGCACTGCAGCTATGTTCCCCAGTGTGCAGCAACTTTGAGTACTAGGTCTAAAGGTGGACCACAGGAAGGATGTAGTTGGGTAAATCAGTTTCATAATTAAAGATATTTATAAAAGGCCACCTGAAAAGAGGTATGTTTAAAGCCAAGATTCTAGTTTGCCTTCCTCTCTAATTAATACTATTTATGCTGAAAATGGGTGGCTGTTTTTATGAGAAATTCCTTCCCTAGCCTTACAGAGAAGGAAATGTCACTGCTATACTGCTTTAACATTTGCAAGATTTCCTGTTTGTATGTGTAATCAAACCATTTTTTCTGAACAAAACCCGTGTGCTTTAAGCATTGCACAAAGTAGCTGAAGGTTAGTATTTAGTGCTTCAAAATAAACAAGTCTCCTTGAAAATGGGAAGGTCACTAGTTCTGTGATTATGTGTGTCTCTCGTATCTGTAGCATAATACAAAATTCAAAGTTGTTCTGATTAGAATTTTTAATGATCAGAATAATTGCCTTTAGCTGCCTTATACTTAAGGTCTATGTTCTGCATCAATATGCAGGTGAACTAAGTCCATAACTCCCTCATGCTTTGACGTGATTGCAGCCCTTAATGTATAAGAGCCTGTTCCTGAGAGATACTGAGTGCCTTCGCCTTTGTTGACTGCAGCGTGTGTTCAAAGAGCTTAGGTATTCTCAAGTACTACCTCTGAATCTCACTAGAACAGGACCTGGAAATGTTCAGAATAAGCCACAGAAGAAAGCAGTCTTCGGATGTGACCTGTGTGAGCCCTGCAGGGGTCAGTTTGTTACGGAGTCTAGTAAATGAAGTGCTTGCTTCAATAGACAGGAAGTTGAAATCAAATCAATCTGTGAAAATTTGATTTCAAATTCCAGTGCCCCCAAGGAACGCAGTACTTTCCCTAGGAGAAAGCTCTTTTCTCCCTTCTTCACAAACTTCCTATCTCGCAAAATGTTTCCTGACTTTGATTCCTTTTTTACCTTTATCCTGCCTCTGTTTCTAAGGAAACAACTCAGAGGGACAGGTCAGTACCTTGGGATCACAGAGACTGCACTCCAAACTCTTGTTCTGCCTGGGTCGCACTGACAGTTTGACCCTGGGTAGCCAGAGTCCAAGATGAGGGCTGTGTTCCCGAGGCTGTTTCAGCTATCCTGTCAATGTCTTGTTGAGTTTCCTAGTGGATACAAATGAGCATTCACTGGACTATGGAGCTGAACCTCAGTGTCCCATCTTCAACTGCATCTAGAGATGTGCCCTCTCTTTCTCTGGGTTAATATTTATTTGTATAAAGCAGTAGAGTTCTGACAGAAGAGAGAACAAATGTGCATGAGTAGTTAATAGGATGAGTGGATAATTACTGGGATATGCAAAACAGATCTAGTTTCCAAGTCAGACTCAGCCAGAGCAATGTGAGTTAATTACAAACTAGATGAAGCTCTAGTGGTCAGAGGTATTGGCTGTCCTGGACTTAGTATCTCATCAGGGCTAAGGACCTATTTCCCCTAAAAAAGTTATTAAAATCAATACTTCCATGAAATGTTTCCATTTCAACTCACCAGCTTTTTCTCATGGGAAAAAATGTGTTGTCAGAATGTTCACCATTAGTTCTGCTCATCAAGCTGCATTTGTGAACTTTATTCAGGGTTTGGAGCTTGTTGTAGGTGATGGCTAGGTTGCTCAGATTTTCATAAGGCCAGCAGATCTTTTTCACATAGTGATGGCTGCGATGCGGAAACCATCAGGGCCTTGTAATAAATGAATGCTTTTTTTTTTATCATTCAGTGCAACTTATGCTTCCTTTCCCCTTATCCAAATGAAAAACTTAGGTCTTTTTATAGATTCTGTTGTATGACCAGTTAAAGTCACATTCACAAAGGAGTGTGAATCCCATTCTCTTCTCTTATCTGTATCAGTAAAAACCCTTCGTTATGCTGGTATAAATGTGTGCAGACTGAATAGCTGCATTAACCACAAAGCTGAAGGCTATGTCTGAGTCAGAAAGTCTGCTGAGTCCCAGAACGATTGAAAGTTGGTAGAACATTTCTGGTAAACATTCCATATATATTTGCTGTTTGTACCATGTTCACTTTTGGCCACTGCTAAAGAGAGGACTTTGACCTAGATGAAATGAGGTGGGTAATCTTATGCTCTTACAGTCTGCAGGTGACCACATCAGTCAGTTCTTAGGAATAAAGTCAGGGAAGTCAGCTGTGGAATGGACATTTATTGAGATGCAAACAGAAATTCATCATGCTTATGGAGACCTAGCTATTGCAGACTCCCCTCTGAAGCATGAGCAAAATTATCTAACCACATATTTCTTAGGCCCTCAGCGTGCGTTTTGGAGAGAACCTAAAATCAGCCATCTGCATTACAGTACGTCACTGAGCTTTTGAGCATCTTTAAAGACCCTGTTGTCTTGGTTTAACCCCAGTTGGCAACTAAGCACCACACAGCCGCTTGCTCACCCCTGCCCCTGCAGTGGGATGGGGGAAAGAATCAGAAAAAAAAAGTAAAACCCGTGGGTTGAGATAAAGATGGTTTAATAGGACAGCAGAGGAAGAGAAAATAATAATAATAATGATAAAAGAATATACAAAGCAAGTGATGCACAATGCATTTGCTCACCACCCACTGACCAATGCCCAGCCAGGCCCCGAGCAGCGATCGCTGCCCCCCGGCCAACTCCCCCCAGTTTCTATACTGAGCGTGACGCCATATGGTATGGAATAGCCCTGTGGGCAGGTTGGGGCAGCTGTCCTGGCTGTGCCCCCTCCCAGCTCCTTGTGCCCCTGGCAGAGCAGGGGAAGCTGAAAAGTCCTTGACTAGTGTCAGCACTGCTTAGCAACAACTAAAACATCAGTGTGTTATCAACATTATTCTCATCCTAAATCCAAAACACAGCACTATGCCAGCTACCAGGGAGAAAATTAACTCTGTCCCAGCTGAAGCCAGGACACCTGTAAAGCCAAAATGTCCCAGGCTATAAAAGGGCATGGCTTTGGTGATATCAAGGGATCTCTAGTGATTTATGTGAACTGCAGATCTGGCACTACCTTTAAAAAAAAGCTATGGAAAAAATTTCCTCTATGGCAGGTAGCAGCTTGTTCTGTCCTCTCATATATTACACAGTNCATCAAGCTCAGTATAGAAACTGGGGGGAGTTGGCTGGGGGACAGCGATCGCTGCTTGGGGATGGGCTGGGCATCGGTCAGCGGGTGGTGAGCAATTGCATTGGGCATCACTTGTTTTGTATAATAATAATAATAATAATAATAATAATAATAATAATAATAATAATTTTATTTTTTTTTTTATCTTCCTCTGCTGTCCTATTCAGCTGCCTTTATCTCAACCCACGGGTTTTACTTTTTTTTCTTGCAGTTCTCTCCCCCACCCCACTGCGGGGGTGGGGGTGAGTGAACGGCTGTGTGGTGCTTAGTTGCCAAGTGGGGTTAAACCATGACAGATGGTTTAGCCATTTTTATTAAAAGTCAAAGTGTGTGAATTACAAATATATGCAGAGACAATCTCGCAAAGGATATTAAAAATCCCTGTGAATGTTTCTGGCATGACAAAACTTTTTAAAAAAATGCTTTCACCCTGAGCAATAATGACAGTTTAACTTTAAAGTAATGGATATCTGAGTGAATGATCTGGTATTGCATTGGGAGAAAGTGAATAGGAGAATAAGACGAGAATAAGAGAGGGTGATTATTTACTATTCCTCACAATATTGAGGACAAAGAAATGAACAATGATATGATCAGGTATCAGATTTAACTACTAAAAGAGAGTTCTTTTTAGGCACACCAGGTAATTAAATCTTGGAGCTCATCTCCATAGTAGAGAAAAAATATAATGAGTTAAAAAAAATTAAAATTAGCAATTGGTAGTCCTCAGTCATCATGGTGCAGTGCAGAAATCTTCTTTCCAGTGGATGACAAAATCTCCCTAGCAAGGGAAGGATCACACTTTAGTTGCCCTGGTTCTTACACTCTTTCTGAAGTCTCCACAGCTGGCAGCTGTTGGAGGTAGGATGTTGACTTTGAAGGACCTTCGGTCTAATAATCCGTAAGAACTTGTTTACAGTACCCTGGGGACCTGGATATGACACTAAATTTTTCAGTCTGTATTTGAGAGTGGTACTTTATTTGCCTGTACAATGTGTATGGGGATACAACGTTCCCATGAGTAAGTGCAGAGTCTATAGAAAGGGAAAAAGGTATTTATCATAGAATCATAGAAT